>QNTS01000842.1:128334-151183 GCA_003317085.1 Hucho hucho
TTTTTTTATATTGTCTCATCTTTCTAAGATCCTGTGGAAAAACATGAAAATAAACTTAAAGAAGACAAATGCTGTTGCACGTAGGGAGCGTTTCAAGACTGGTGGTGGACCCCCAGAAAGACCGGAGACCGATGACCTAGGACACTTGTTGACTTCGATCATTGATAGCCAGCAGCCCCTGGAAGGTATACCTGATGATGATCATTTGGACAGTTCAGATGGGGCCCCGTTCCAATCCTCATTTGGTAGGCCACATTAATTCAATATGTGCCATCCTTAAACTGCAGAGAATATGTATTGTTGTCAGTCATTTCTTGCAGTCATATAACCTTAAATATTTCATGAACTGAACTTCTGAATACATATTGTTCACTAATGCTGCAATATAATACTTTTCAGATGATCACCAGAGCTTGGAGGTCCTGAGACAGGATGAAAGTCAGCCCACTACAGCTGCAGCAGCCTGGAGGGAAGATGGTGTCACTAAATCTGGCCAGATGAGAAGGACCAAGAGGCTGACCATGCACGAGAAACTGGCCATGGAATTCCATGAGCACAAATTAAAGTATTTACAAGATGAACATGAAATGAAGATGAAAATACTTAATGTTGAGTTAGCCATGAGGGAGGAAGAGAGAAACATGAAGCAGCAGCAGTACCAATGTTCTACTGAAACCAGCACCAGTTCAGGGTCCCGATATCTCAATTTGTGAAATTAAACTTTTGTTCATCATCAATCTGTGGCAATTGTTGTCTTCAATCATCTGAGGTAACTTTATTGTGAGAAGTGCCGCCAAGCAAAAGCATCTCTGCACGCCAGTCCATACCTGTCATTGTCTGGCTCAACCATGGGAAGATCTGGTTCATCCCTATGTTCCATTTGAGGATCTGGGCAGCCATGCTGTTTGAGGTAATTGTGAAGCACTGCTGTTGCAATTATGACAATACAGCATCTTCTTGGTTCAAAGCGCAATGTGTTTCTGAGACACTGGAAACGACTCTTCCATACACCAAACATGCGCTCCACTGTACCTCTGGTACGGATATGAGCTTGGTTGTACCGCTGCTGCTCAGGTGTGACTGCATGAAGGTAAGGAGTGAACAAGAAGTTGGTCTGTGCATACCCACTGTCACCAAGTATGATTCCACTATGTTGACCACCTTCAAACTGAGCGTACAGACAGGAGTTCTGGAAAATTCTTGAGTCATGAGTTGCACCTTTCCAACGTGCAACAATGTTGGAGAACTGCATAGTGGGAGTGCACACACTTTGTACATTTATTGAGAACCAGTTTTTACGATTTCTGTACTCCTCAGAATCTGCAGTAGAGGGACACTTTATTGGAATATGACATCCATCAATACAGCCAATGACTCCAGGGAAGTTTCCATATTCAAAGAACTCCACCTTGTAGTTGGCTTGGCCAGCAGCATCAGGAAACTTGATGTAGTCGTCCTTCAGTTCACATATAGCTTTGCACACTTTGTGGACTATTTTGCACACAGTTGGTTCACTTACGCCACACAAATCACCTGTTTCACGATGGAAGGTTCCACATGCCAAAAACCTTAAGGTGATCAGTACTTGTAGCGAAGGAGGGATAGGCATTCCCCTAAAAGAATCAGATGAAAGCCTTGTCTCAAGCAGACTAATTATGTCTGCTGCAGTTGCTTTGTACATGCGAAAACGGTCACGAAAGTTGATTTCATCAAAATCATTCAGTGGGTTGCTCCTGTCCATAACCACCCTTCTGTCTGGTCTAAATGGAGCTCTTTCATCATCATTAAAATAGTCCAGGTAATCCATTTTCCTCTATTGCTAAGGTCAATCTGGAGGCCAACATCAATTAATCTGAAGTTAAACCTGCCTCTGGCCAGGTTTAGTTTAAGCCTTTACTTAAATCTAGACTAGTTCTAATCAGACTTCTGGAAATCAGACTTTGTAATTCAGGACTAGGGAAAGTCTGAGACTATTTTAAACCATGTCTGAGAAATTCTATTTCAGTTAGTCCAGCTTAAATCTCCAATTTAGTCTATGATTAGTCTTAATCAGTGTCTGGGAAACCGCCCCTTAATGTTAAGAAAAATCCTGCTTAAACGTTAAGTAAACATTTCCATTTGTCACATCCCCAACACACACTGCTGGATGTTCTGCACTCATGTTGCAAGGTATACCGAAACTTATGATACTAAAAATGTGTGCTACTTCTATCAAATGTGTCTCCCGTAGTAGTTTACTGATTGAAAGAGGATCAAGTTGGTCTTACTGACTGAAAGAGGATGAAATTGGTCAATCAGCACAGCCAATGTCCCCTTATAGCACGAGCGCACCGTGCCTGCTCTACTTACTCATTGCCAGCTGTAGCCTGTCCTGAACCACTGCACTCACTGGGAGTCTGGGCTGCATCATGTTAGCTCCCCACTCATGCTGCACAGAAGTTAACACAATTGAATAATGCAACACGGAATGTAGAATTGTTGCAAATTGTTAAAGGGAAACAATTTTTACAACTTCATATTCAGCATCTCCACCCCAACATCAACATGTGAAATGCACCCTTTTCACATGTTGATGTTGGGGTGGTGGTACTGGAGATTATGAATTTGAAGTTGAAAAATCCCTTTAATTACTGTTTGCAAAACAACGTCCATTACATTCTAGAACACTTACAATGCAAGATACCAGTAGCTTCCCACTTTATAGGCGAACCTTCCTTGCTAGCTTACAGCTGAAGCTAACAATCAGTTCACTACCCTAGTACTTCGTTTGTGATAATATGCAAACCATAATGAAAACAGATTGTCACCAAAAATCTGTCATTGACAACTTTACTCATTCATTTTGTCTCCCTCGCCTCAGTCATCTCTCCAGTCTTTCTCACTGTGTGTGAATGACATCATTAGGTCTTAGAGACAGTTCACTCTTTTATAAAAGATACTGCTTCTTCTATGCAAATGTTGTTGATCAGTACAATATGTCCCAAATGGAAAGGAAACGTTTTTCATCTGCAGCCCCATTAAAATCAGACAAAACAAGCTCAATGCATGCACACACTCCTATTGAATATTTGTTTATCACACAGGAGGCTGGTGAGGGGAGGACGGTTCCATAACAATGCCTGGAATGGAGTGAATGGAATGGTATCGAACACATGTAAACCATGTGTGTGGTGTTTGATTTCATTCGTTCCAAACATTAGTATAAACCAGTCCTCCCCAATTAAGGTGCAACCAGACACCTGTGATTCACCTGTATTGTGAATAGACCTAGGCTACATCTTGAGTAAACCAATTAATTGAGATTTATCATTCAAATAAATTCTTACCATTATGTTGTTAGACTGGTAAAAACTAAGTCCAATCAATTGTCCCGTGAACTCAAAAAACCTATTTGGATCAAGTGCCATTCTGTGACTAGCTAATACGGCAAAACATGTGGGTATCGTGACAACAGGATTCTGCACTGCAGTACATCTGCTCTCAGCCTCCTTGGTCTGTCCCAGACTCACAGCCTGCCCTCTCACACCCCCGTCGTCATACATCTCTCCTCCACTGCTCACTCCCCCTCTTCTTTCTTCCTTTCCATCGATTCCTCTCATCGTTCTCTTCACTTTCTCCATCTGTATTTTAACCAGTATGGATGCATTCTCTATCCTCTCTCCCATTCTCTTTTTTCCACATTCCCCCATCCTTTCCCGCCATCTCTCCTTCCTTCCTCTGTAGCAGGCAGGCCAGGCAATGTTGTCAGCAGTCTTACATACAACCATTGGACTTACACACTGAGGATTGGTAATTATCGAGTGGGAGATTGTTGGAAAGATTTTTCAAATTACTTACTTTGAGGAACTATAGTTTTAATATATTAATAATTCAGAATGGATGTTAAAAACACTTCTACATTTCCACGCAGCAGGCCAGGTACTTTATGTGTGCGCGCTCCTTCAACATTATCATTATTGCTCACATTGAGCACTCCAAACAAAATAAATCATGGTTATAAAATGATCCAAAACTTGTTTGTTTCTCACAAGTGTAGCAGGTTGCGAACTCTGCAAAACAACATTTCCACTCCGCGACGGAGATCAGTAAATGGCAGGGCTAGTCAGACCATGAGACATCCTGAAAAATCGGTCTTCTCACTTAAACATTTGTAGCATCCGAACAGTTTGACCTAGAAACTATTACCACTATACGGAAAGGGGAGACTCAAACACGATGGCGTTCTCCGTTTTTCTCTACGACCCCCACAAGTGTCACAGGATTTTTGTGCCTACCCAAAAAATGGGGTTAAATGTTTTAAAAAAAATAGATACATTTCCTAGATTTAGGACAGACATCAAAAGTTTTTTACTGTCCTTTTTGACATTTATTAATTTGTTGTTCAATGAGTCTATGGCCTTTAGAAGTAAAGGCCAAAATAAATGATTTAATCAACATTTAATGAAAAAATTATACCTAAAGGGGTACTAAAATTAAAAATCAAATAGCTAAATGAACCATAGTATGACCATCTTAAAACAATTCCATATGTCAGCTTAGTAGAAGCCCCCCCACCAATGTCTTAGACGCTAAAGAAATAAAATAAATTAATGTAACCAAATTATGGGGATTAATGGTACATTTACAACTGGTGACATATGTAATGGTGAATTTATTTAAGGGCAAACAATTCACACAATGAAACAATGAATGTGCAAGAACTGGAGGGAGACAGCTGAGCCATTCTGGAGAAACGTGCCTATATCTATGCCACACACCCCTCCCCTTCTTCTTGTCTCAACATTTGAAATTATACTCAAGACACATTTTAGATGCTTCTCACCGACAGCCACAATTCAATAATAAAATAGGCCTCCACACACACTGCCCAAATTGCAGGCTTCCCAAATAGACATAGGCCTACGAGCTTCTGGTTTGAAACAATCCACAGCAAAAAAAAAATTAAAAGCTAATGATCCTCAATGCCTCTGTGGCCATGTCATGCTTTTTGGTGAAGTATTGTGAATGATTGTATTTATTTCTGTATAGGTAGCAGTAATATAATTTTGGCAAATTCATTTCCATTTACTTCCCTATTGGACCGCCATGCCATTTCTCTCGTGTTCTATTGGTTCATTAACTTTTTTTCCATTGTCTAAAAGCCAAAGGAACAATCCTAGTCACATTAGCAAGCCCAGGGCTTGACATTACCTTTTTTAGCCACTTGTCCTTTGGACAAGTAGGACTGATTTTTCACTTTTCCGAAAGCTCAAGTCAATCCCCCCCCAAAAAAGGTCTTACACCATGGGCCAAAAAAGTGAATGAAAATTGTACAAGGAACCACTTCACAAAATAACATTCATTATTATCACTGGTATTGGCAATGGAAGGCTGCTGGTCTCTGATCCCATGTCTTATACAGTATATCCTACCGTTGTGGCCTTGAGCAAGGCACTTAACCCCCCACAAAGTAAAATACTGCACTTCAAGGCTACTGTATAAAACACGTGGGCCGTCAACCCTCCATCTGGAGAGCTACTGGGTGTGCAGACTTTTGATCCAACCCTGCTCAAACACAGCAGTCAGCTTATCAAGGTCCTGTTAAGCAGCTGATGTTTTACAATGTGGCACGTTCGAACAGGACTGGAGCAAAAGCCTGCACACCCAGTAGCTCTCCTGAAATCTTCTGGAGGATGGTTGGCCACCCTGAAACATTACAATTACAACCAAAATAATTCCCTCATTCAATGAACCAGGGATCAAATGGCTAAGGTGGGGGATTTAGCTAACTAAAGATGTTTATCTATTTGTACGGTTAAAATATTCAGTGTTCAGAGGCGATCTTGACAGCATAGGAGTTACTTAATTGGCCAGTATTGAATCTTAGACAATTTGAGTTTTACACCCGTATCAACTGTGTGTCAGCCAATTGCAATTATACACGAGTGCCTGTGGAAAGTTATTTTAGTACATCGGACATGACAATAATACATGCTAATAGCTAAACAGCGAGATAGCCAATTCAAAACATATTGTGTAGGTTGGCTGGTTATCTAGTTAGTCTGTTGTATATAATCATTTTTCCTGCTACGCAAAATGTCTCTCGCTCCTCTGGCAACGGCCCACTGGCACAGGCAGGTGATGCACACACCATGACTTTTCCAGGATTTTCATTGCTGACAAAAAAATGAGCTATAACTGGGAAAATAACTCACTAACTAGAAATGAATATCAACAAATGTGCACACGCGGCTAGGCTCGCAGTGATCTCAAAGAATGCATCTCTCGACTACATGATTGAAAGACCACTCGTGCCGGTCAATGGAGGCCTACAATATTACATGCGAGTAAGACATTTAAGCGCGTTAACCCTCACAAGGCTGCCGACCCAGACGGCATTCCTAGCCGCATCCTCAGAGCATGCGTAAAACAGCTGGATGGAGTGTTTACGGACATATTCAAGCTCTCCCTATCCCAGTCTGCTGTCCCCACTAGCTTCAAGATGTCCACCACCATTGTTCCTGTACCCAAGAAAGCAAAGGTGACTGAACTAAATTACTATCTTCTGTCATCATGAAGTGCTTTGAGAGGCTAGTTAAGGATCATATCCACTCTACCTTACATCCTAGACCAACTTCAATTTGCTTACTGACCCAATAGATCCACAGACGATGCAATTGCCATCTGCACACTGCACACTGCCTTATCCCATCTGGACAAGAGGAATACCTACGTAAGAATGCTGTTCATTGACTATAGCTCAGCCTTCAACATCATAGTACCCTCCATTCTCCTTCAACACCATAGAACCCCACCCTGTGCAACTGGGTCCTGGACTTCCTGACGGGCCGCCCTAAGGTGGTGAAGGTAGGAAACAACACCTCCACTTCGTTTATCATCAACACACAACGGTGCATGCTCAGCCCCCTCCTGTACTACCTGTTCACCCATGACCGTCTGGCCAAAAACTAAATCTTTGCAGATGACAACAGTAGTAGGCCTGATTACCAACAATGACGAGACAGCCTACAGGGAGGAGGTGAGGGCCCTGGCGGAGTAGTGCCAGGAAAATAACCTCTCCCTCAACAAAAAGAAGGAGCTGATCGTGGACTTCAGGAAACAGCAGAGGGAGCACGCCCCCATCCACAGGACCGTAGTGGAGAAGGTGGAAAGTTCCTCAGCGTACACATCACTGACAATCTTAAATGGTCCACCCACACAGACAGTGTGGTGAAGAACGTCAAGTGGCCCTCTTCAACTTCAGGAGGCTGAACATTTTTGGCTTGGCACCTAAGACCCTCACAAACTTTGACAGATGCACAATTGAGAGCATTCTGTCGGGCTGTATCACCACCAGAGGGTGGTGCGGTCTGCCCAACGCAAACTGCATGCCCTTCAGGAAACCTACAACACCCGATGTCACAGAAAGACCAAAAAGATCCTGAAGGACATAAACCACCCTAGCCACGGCCTGTTCACCCCACCATCATCCAGATTGCAAGGTCATTACAGGTGCATCAAAGCTGGGACTGAGATACTGAAAAACAGCTTCTATTTCAAGGCCAGCAGACCGTTAAATAGCCATCACTACCCGGCTACGACCCAGTTACTCAACCCTGAGAAACTGGGTTGCTGCCCTATATACATAGTAGAGAGCGACCGATTCTGATTTTTCAATGCCGATACCAATTATTGGAGGACCAAAAAAAGCCAATACCGATAAAACATTATTATTTTTTTTTAAATAGGCTGATTTTTATATTATATATATATTTGTAATAATGACAATTACAACAATACTGAATAAACAATGAACACTTATTTTAACTTAATATAATACATAAATCTATTTAGTCTCAAATAAATAATGAAACGTGTTCAATTTTGTTTAAAAAATGCAAAAACACAGTGTTGGAGAAGAAATAAAAGTGCAATATGTGCCATGTAAAAAAGCTAAAGTTTAAGTTCCTTGCTCAGAACATGAGAACATATGAAAGCTGGTGGTTCCTTTTAACATCAGTCTTCAATTTTAGGTTGTAGTTATTATAGGAATTATGACACATTGACTATTTCTCTCTATACCATTTTATATACCTTTGACTATTGGATGTTCTTATAGGCACTTTAGTATTGCTAGCCTAATCTCGGGAGTTGATAGGCTTGAAGTCATAAACAGCGCTGTGCTTCAAGCATTGCTAAGAGCTGCTGGCAAACGCAGTTTTTTTCATTCAAAAGTGCTGTTTGAATGAATGTTTTCGAGCCTGCTGCTGCCTACCACCGCTCAGTCAGACTGCTCTATATTGCAGTCAGTCAGACTGCTCTATCAAATCATAGAGTTAATTATAATAAACACACAGAAACACGAGCCTTTGGTCATTTTTTTCCCCACCTTCATTTAACTAGGTAAGTCAGTTAAGAACAAATTCTTATTTTCAATGACGGCCTATGAACAGTGGGTTAACTGCCTTGTTCAGGGGCAGAACATATTTCTACCTTGTCACCTTTCGGTTACTAGTCCAACGCTCTAACCACTAGGCTACCTGCTGCCCCATTAATATGGTCAAATCCGGAAACTATCATTTCACACAGTTCGCAACGAGCCAGGCGGCCCAAACTGCTGCATATACCCTGACTCTGCTTGCACTGAACGCAAGAGAAGTGACACAATGTCCCTACTTAATATTGCCTGCTAACATGCATTTATTTTAACTAAATATGCAGGTTTAAAAAAAATATACTTCTGTATTGATTTTAAGAAAGGCATTGATGTTCATGGTTAGGTACATTTGTGCAACGATTGTGCTTTTTTTCGCGAATGTGCTTTTGTTAAATCATCACCCGTTTGGCAAAGTTGAAGTAGGCTGTGATTCGATGGTAAATTAACAGGCACCGCTTTGATTATATGCAACGCAGGACAAGCTAGTTAACCTGGTAATATCATCAACCATGTGTAGTTAACTAGTGATTATGTGAAGATTGATTGTTTTTTATAAGATAAGTTTAATGCTAGCTAGCAACTTACCTGGGCTCCTTGCAGCCACAAGGTCCTTTTGATGCTGCACTCGTGTAACAGGTGGTCAGCCTGCCTCCTTGTGGATTGCAATGTAATCGGCGTCCAAAAAGGCAGATTACCGATTGTTATGAAAACGTGAGAAAGAAAAAAAACTTCCATAATTAAATCGTCCATGCCGATTAAATCGGTCAACCTCTAATACATAGGCATGGATTCACTGGTCACTTTAATAAATGGAACACTAGCCACTTTAATAAATGTTTATATACTGCTTTACTCATCTCATATGTATATACTGGATTCTATTCAACTGTATTTTAGTCAATGCCACTCGGACATTGCTCGTCCTAATATTTATATTTCTTAATTCCATTCTTTTACTTATAGATTTGTATTGTTGTGAATTCTTAGATACGACAGCACTGTTGGAGCTAGGAACACAAGCATTTCGCTACACCCGCAATAACATCTGCTAAATATATGTAACCAATAAATGTGATTTTGATTTGATAATACTCCGATGCGCTCTGCAGAGATTGATACACACTGTCCTAACACATTGCATCCGGAGGACACTGATACAATTCTGATCGGAGTAGCCTAATTGTTTGATATAATTTTTTAAAACAAAAATAATCACTATGTCGAGCCCTGAAGCCATTTTAGTTGTTATATCTTTAGATTCCCCCTTTAAGTTTAATAGATTTTCATCATATGGAACTGCTATCAGGATCGCTGTTTAGAATGGTGTTTTCCAGCAAATTGTATTTTGTCAAATGTTTCAAAATGACGTTTTATTGGCTGCTTCATTACATGTGTTGCATGTTCTGTTAAGACGCATTACCA
The DNA here is from genome assembly GCA_003317085.1 of Hucho hucho. NCBI lineage: Eukaryota > Metazoa > Chordata > Actinopteri > Salmoniformes > Salmonidae > Hucho > Hucho hucho. Next base: position 138,173 of record QNTS01000842.1, read on the forward strand.
CAACCTAAATGTGATTTACCCTAATCTAAAATGTGATTTCCGTCATTGTGAGCACCGTGGGTGGACACCCTAATGGGTTATGGACCAAATGCATATGGGTCTGGTAAATTTCACAAATGGCCGGTAAATTTAAATCTTCCCGTCGCGTTGTCTGGCTCCATTTTCTTAACAGAAACCCTGACACAAACACACACACACAAATGATACAAGCACAAACCCATTCATGCTGATGCGTTTTAGTTCACACACTGGTGTTCAATGTAGAAGTGGAATTGGACTAGAGTGAACGAGGCCTAAGAATGTTGATTGGCCTTCTTCCGGGATGACATCAGTGCTTGGTTGAGCCGGAGTGAGAGAAGGGCTGCTCTGTGTTGGCGAGGGGGCATGGTGCTGTGAGGGCGAAGGGGAAAGGGGGCTAGGCAGCAGAAGTGCAACAGTGGCGACTAAATCAAACAAACATCAAAAGGAGAGGCGAGCAGCAGGCTGATGGAAAGATCGCCTGTGAACTGACCAACAAGACTCACTGTAATGCTCAGACTGACAAACAGAGAGATAGAGAGCGTGACTGTGAAATGCAAGACATGATGGGATAGAAAGCAATGAGCTCAGATGTGCCAGATAGATCAAATGTCATATGCTTCATAAACATGTGTAGACTAACAGTGAAATGCTTACTTACAGGCCCTTCAAAACAACAGAGAAAAAAGGAGATGTAATAGAAAAATAATAACACAAAGAATAAATACACAATGAGAAAAAATTACTTGCCTATATACACACACGAGGTACCAGTAGCTACCTAGTCAATGTGCAGGGGTACAAGGTAATTTAGGTAGAAACAGTTGAAGTCGTAAATTTACATACACTTAGGTTGGAGTCATTAAAACTCGTTTTTCAACCAGTCCACACATTTCTTGTTAACAAACTATAGTTTTGGCAAGTCGGTTAGGACATCTACTTTGTGCATGACACAAGTAATTTTTCCAACAATTGTTTACGGGCAGATTATTTCACTTATAATTCACTGTGTCACAATTCCAGTGGGCCAGATATTTACATACACTAAGTTGACTGTGCCTTTAAACAGCTTGGAAAATTCCAGAAAATTATGTCATGGCTTTAGAAGCTTCTGATAGGCTAATTGACATCATTTGAGTCAATTGGAGGTGTACCTGTGGATGTATTTCAAGGCCTACCTTTCAACTCAGTGCCTTTTTGCTTGACATCATGGGAAAATGAAAAGAAATCAGCCAAGACCTCTGAAAAGAAATTGTAGACCTCCACAAGTCTGGTTCATCCTTGGGAGCAATTTCCAAACGCCTGAAGGTACCACGTTCATCTGTACAAACAATAGTACGCAAGTATTAACACCATGGGACCAAGCAGCTGCCATACCGCTCAGGAAGAAGAGGCGTTCTGTCTCCTAGAGATGAACGTACATTGGTATGAAAAGTGCAAATCAATCCCAGAACAACAGCAAAGGACCTGGTGAAGATGCTGGAGGAAACAGGTACAAAATTACCTATATCCACAGTAAAATGAGTCCTATATCAACATAACCTGAAAGGTAGCTCAGCAAGGAAGAAGCCACTGCTCCAAAACCGACATAAAAAAGCCAGACTACGGTTTGTAACTGCACATGGAGAAATGTCCTCTGGTCTGATGAAACAAAAATAAAACTGTTTGGCCATAATGACCATCGTTATGTTTGGAGGAAAAGGGGGAGGCTTGCAAGCCGAAGAACACCATCCCAACCGTGAAGCACGGGGGTGGCAGCATCATGCTGTGGGGGTGCTTTGCTGCAGGAGGGACTGGTGCACTTCACAAAATAGATGGCATCATGAGGAAGGGAAATGATGTGGATATATTGAAGCAACATCTCAAGACATCAGTCAGGAAGTTAAAGCTTGGTCGCAAATGGGTCTTCCAAATGGACAATGACCCCAAGCATACTTCCAAAGTTGTGGCAAAATGGCTTAAGGACAACAAAGTCAAGGTATTGGAGTGGCCATCACAAAGCCCTGACCTCAATCCCATAGAAGATTTGTGGGCAGAACTGAAAAAGCGTGTGCGAGCAAGGAGGCGTACAAACCTGACTCAGTTACACCAGCTCTGTCAGGAGGAATGGGCCAAAATTCACCCAACTTATTGTGGGAAGCTTGTGGAAGGCTACCTGAAATGTTTGACCCAAGTTAAACAATTTAAAGGCAATGCTACCAAATACTAATTGAGTGCATGTTAACTTCTAACCCACTGGGAATGTAATGAAAGAAATAAAAGCTGAAATAAATCACTCTACTATTATTCTGACATTTCACATTCTTAAAGTAAAGTGGTGATCCTAACTGACCTATAACAAGGAATTTTACAAGGATTAAATGTCAATAGTTTTAAAAACTGAGTTTAAATGTATTTGGCTGAGGTGTATGTAAACCTCCGACTTCAACTGTATGTACATATAAGTGGGGATAAAGTGACTAGGCAACAGGATAGATAATAAACAGTAACAAGATCATATGTGATGAGTCAAAAGAGTTAGTGCAAAAAGGGTCAATGCAGATAGCTAATGGTTAATTATTTAACTACTCGGCCTAACTATTTAGCAGTCTCATTGCTTGGGGGGGGCAGAAGCTGTTCAGTGTCCTGGTGGTTCCAAACTTGTTGCATCGGTACCGCTTGTCGTGCGGTAGCAGAGAGAACAGTCTGACTTGGGTGGCTGGAGTATTTGACAATTTTTAGGGCCTTCCTCTAACACCACCTGGTATAAAGGTCCTGGATGATTACCAGCAGAGCCCCAGTGATGTACTGGGCCGTACGCACTACTCACTGTAGCATCTTGCGGGTCGGAAGCCAAGCAGTTGCCATACCAAGAGGTGATGCAGCCAGTCAAGATGCTCTCAATGTGGAACCTTTTGCGAATCTGAGGGCCCATGCCCAATCTTTTCAGCCTCCTGAGTGGGAATAGGCGTTGTCGTGCCCTCTTCACGACTGCGTTGGTATGTGTGGACCATGATAATTCCTTAGTGATGTGGACACCGAGGAACTTGAAGCTCTCAACCTGCTCCACTATAGCCTCGTCGATGTGGATGGGGTGTGCTCGACCCTCTGTTTCCTGTAGTCCACGATCAGCTCCTTTCTCCTACCTAAACTGAGAGAGGTTGTTGTCCTGTCACCACACTGCCAGGTCTCTGACCTCCTGTCTCGTCATCGTTGGTGATCAGGCCTACCACCTTTGTGTCGTAGGCAAACTTAATGATGGTATTGGAATCGTGCGCGGCCACGCAATCATGGGTGAACAGGGAGTACGGGGGTGGCCCACCAGGAAGTGCAGGAGCCAGTTGCAGAGAGCAATGTTAAATCCCAGAGTCCTTAGCTTAGTGATGAGCTTGGAGGGCACTATTGTGTTGAATTCTGAGCTGTAGAAAATATTATGGATATACTGACAAGATACAGGTTTCTCTGCCCTAACAATGGGAGTCTTTGTCCACAAAGCGGCACATCTAGCTCTCGCATATCCTTTCTTTGGATTGGTGGATAAATCTCATTATTGTAATCCTTTTTGAATATTCGATGAGGGTTGTTGACGTCAACCGTCGGTATTCAATGGAGAGAGATGCTATGCTACTGATCTCATGCCATGAATATGCATAATCATCGAGACAACTCCAATATAAATAGTTTTTCTCAAAGTTGCTCGAGGGAGACAGAATTTCTGCCAAGTTGGGCCTTGCTCTTCCTCGTCGGCTATAGTCAATGAACAGCATCCTCACCTAGGTGTTCATTTTGTCCAGATGGGAAAGGGCAGTGTGGAGTGCAATAGAGATTGCGTCATCTGTGGATCTGTTTAGGTGGTATGCGAATTGGAGTGGTTCTAGGGTGTCTGGGATGATGGTGTTGATATGAGCCATGACCAGCCTTTCAAAGCATTTCATGATCACAGGTGTGAGTGCTACGGGACGATAGCCAGGTTTAGCATAGCGGGATTTCTTATAAGAGTCCGGATGTGTGTCCAGCTCCTTGAAAGCGGTAGCTCTAGCCTTTAACTCAGTGCGGATGTTGCCTGTAATCTATGGCTTCTGGTTGGGAAATGTACCTACGGTTCTGAAGTAAACAAAATTTTTATCCTTAGGCTATATTTCAGAGCTAGTTTATCAAATGACAGACGCCCTTTGATATAAACATTACATGTATACCAGTCAGAACGCTGCCGCATGTTTAAAAGGGATAGTGTGATATTTTGAGATTCAGGAAGTTTAATTACCCAGAGTCAGAGAAACTCATGGATACCATTTTTATTTCTCTGGGTGCAGTTTAGAGATTATTTAAGTTAACATATCATGAGCTTAGCACAATTGCTGAAAGTCTCCCAGTACAGTAGCCAGCAGCCTTTCAAAAGCAGGGAAAAAGACCTACTCCAAAGCTGGGTGGTTGGTCATTTATAGTCTTAAAAAGCTATACATAGTAATCCATTTTATAAATGTTAATTTTACTGATAATCATGAGAAACGAGATCTATCCACTTCCTCATAGTGTCCATGAATTATGAAGAAGCATAAATATGCAACAGTGTGTGTGTGTGTGTGTGTGTGTGAGGCTGTGTGTGCGAGGCTGTGTGTGCAAGCCACTCCTCCTACCATTGCATTAGGACACACACACACACACACTCTCTCTAAAACCCAGCAAGGACTGGGCATGTGGACAATGACCTGCAGTCTCCAGAACTAGTCTCTCTAGTCTTTCTCTCTCAAGAAAATAACCTTAAGCCCCTCATCTCAACCAGCAGCCTGGAGATCATATGTATTCTGAACACACTCGCTGTAGCCTATATATGAGCATGAAAAATGGCTGCTGGTTACAATGTGCATGAATTATTGATGTACTGCTGCTATATAGCCTGTTAGGCGCTACGATTTCCTCAACCATCAGATCACTCAAAGACCCATCTGCCAGAGGAGTGGCTGGTCCAAGGTGGTGAGGAGACTTCACACGGTGTGCTCAAAACAACTGCTTCTTCTTCCATGGAGCCTTTGTGGGGTTTAGGAGGTAGGCACAGTATCAAAAAAGAAAACAGATGAGGTTGAGACATGGAACAGGTCTGAAATAGAATGATACGGGGAGTTAATACCTGCATTTTTCCGATTAGAAACTCTCCTTTTTATTTTCTGTTTCAAAACGTTTTGCTATAGTGTGCTGTACTGTACAGCACAACCTGGATGGTTGCCAAAGGTATGTCACCTCATCTCTTTGGGTCTGTTCATCTCAGGGCAGAAACGAGGTGTTTATAAAGCAGACCGATGAGCAATTCAACTGCTCATTAGGAGGTCCTCCCCAGATGGTTTATCTGTTAGTTCTCCTCCTCCATCCATGCAACATTCACTCCATTTATCCTAATTGAGGTATCCATGGAGCAGGGGCAACTGCATGTAGGGGGGATGGGGAAGTGAGAAAGAAGTGAGAGTAAGAAAGGAAAGCATAAAGAGAAAGAAGGCGAGAAAGAAATTGACAGAAAGAGGGGGCGAAAAACAGAGCAAAAGACGCTAGTGTTTAAACTGATGATAAATCTGTGTGTAGTCCCCGCTCCACACCCCCGAGAGTCACGCCAGCCCTGATTAAATACAAGCCTGGTCTGTGACAGCTCTGAACACAGGTGTCACCGTCCCTCCCCATAACTCACCACTACCCAGTGAATAGGTAGGTTTACATTACCAATCCATGCAATAAATCTAAGATTGCTGGGCCTAACGCAGGATGACAGTACTTCAACGTCTTATAGGATGTGGTGGCGTGGAGTCAAACAAATATAGAGGCTCCAGCAGACATGGACAGTTGGTGGGTGGGGGGCTATGAATTGTCTTATGAACCGTCTGTTTCATGCAGCATCAATGACTTTATGATCCATGGGTCCCTTTTCAAGAGCCATGGCAGATTTGTATGTAGCATTACTGATACAAACCAGCAGTGTTATGAGGACTCAGTCAGTAATGCTCATAATGTTTTTAGATAGTGAGGTGGTTACCTTTTACCTCACCATTACTGGCTACACTGTGTGTGTTGCTGTTAAGCAAGCTGAGGGCCCCCGAGATGAAACAGTTACATTTCTTCAATGTTGAAACCACTAAGGAGGAAGCCACACTACATTGAAACCTTCACTGCAGCCTCTCAGTGTAACTTGACAGATGAACTCAGAAGAAACGCAAGGGTGGGATAAGTGGGTTTAAGTCAGCCTAACCATTGCGGTACTGATGCACCAACAGGACCCTACCCACAAGCCATAAGACTGCTAAATAATTAACCAAATAGCTACCCGGACTATCAACATTGATCCCCTTTTGCACTAACTCTGTTGACTCATCACATACCCTGCTGCTACTGCTTATTATCTCTCCTGTTGCCTAGTCACTTTACCCCTACCTATATGTACATATCTACCCCAATTAATTTGTACCCCTGCACATTGACTCGGTAGTGGTACCCCGTGTACAAAACATTTCGTACACCTGCTCTTTCCATGATAGATTCCAGGTGAAGGCTATGATCCCTTATTGGATGTCCCTTGTTAAATCCACTTAAATCAGTGTAGATGAAGGCAGAGGAGACAGGTTAAAGATGGATGTTCAAGCCTTGAGACATGGATTGTGTATGTGTGCCATTCAGATGGTGAATGGGGAAGACAAAAGTGCCTTTGAACAGGGTACGTTAGTAGTTGCCAGGCACGCTGGTTTGAGTGTGCACTGCAACGTGGAACTGCAATGCAGCTGGGTTTTTCACGCTCAATAGTTTCCTGTGTGTATCAAGAATAGTCCAACACCCAAAGGACATCCAGCCAACTTGACAACTGTGGGAAGCGTTGGAGTCAACATGGGCCAGCATCCATGGGGAATGCTTTTGACACCTTGTAGAGTTTATGCCCCAATGAATTGAGGCTGTTCTAAGGGCAAAATGGGGTGCAACTCAATATTAGGAAGGTGTTCCTAACGTTTTGTACACTCAGTGTATATACCCAAGTTATCATTACATATTTATTCCTCGTGTTACAATTTTCTATGTTTCTCCGCATTGTCGGAAAAGGCCAGTAAGTAATCATTTCATAGTTAGTTTACACCTGTTTACGAAACATGTGACGAATACAATTTTATTTGAAGAGCGCTGATGGCGTACCATAAAAGTAGATATATCAGAGGTACTGCACATTTGGATGAGACAACCAAAGTACTGTGTTCATGGTCTTCAGAAAGCATGGCATGATTTACTTATTTTCAATGTAACCACAAGATACTTTCCAGAGAGACTAGCAATGTAGCTAGCTGGGAATGCAATGACTTTACTCTTAAAATTGTAAAGTCCCCCTATTTGGGGACCCAATTTGTTTTTTAATTAAATTCAGTCTGGTATTAGAACGGTAGCCCTATGTGCAAAAGCAGTGTGTCTGCGGAAAGCTGAGTATCTTGGCTATTGATCGATGCCTTCAAATCTTTGGTGTGACTTACCACCATATATGGGCGTACAAATTTATAAGGGAAGGCCAGATTTTGTCTGTGTTTGAGCTATAGCTACATGGTGGGTATGAAATTAATATTTAGCTTGGTAGGAACAAATCTAGCCTATTTCCATGATGTATGACTTAATAGCAAAATTGAATGTCCACTGAGTGACTTGGTAAAAAAAAAAAAAAAAAACTTGGATATCCCTTGTATGTTCCCCGACACCACCACAATGTTTGTGAGAGGTTGATGTGGTAGAAATTTTGTTTTTATAGTGAACAATACATTTTAGGCACATCCAGTGAGCAAATACCACATTCAAACCCTTTGGAGTTTAAAAGGACACTTGAATGTACCCTGGATACCCCATTTCTAGTTGTTAGCTCTATCAATCCCATTTTTTCTCTGATATTGTTCACATGCTGTGGAAGCCATCTGAAGAATTTCCAGCTCTAGTCATCAATAACTCACTTATAGCTTGTCAATGAAAGATGACTCAAAATATAAAACTTATTTGTGTGCTTGATCTTGTGTATTCTGAACTATGTAAACTCCTATCTTCTGATAATTTCCTCATAATCTCCCAGATGTTTTCCTTCCAAATATGCCAAGTTATTACATGTCAGAATCATGTAATTACACATGAATAGCAGTTACTTTTGGTTATGTCTATTTAGATGGAAATCTACATTTTGCCATTACATTTAAGTTTTTAACTGGGACTGCTTCAACAGGCTCGCGCACACATAGGCAGAGTTGACACTCAGATTTTGTGATGCAAAAGACGCAGGGGGTTTAGGTAGGGAGCTGAGCTTGCTAACAGTCTCTCACACACACCCCTCAGTCAGTGTCAATTATGTCTAAAACTGCAGCAGTCCGCGTTAGCAAATTTACAAGTACACAAGCCGAGAAAAAGACATGCCTGAAAATGTGTACCTAGCTAACGTTGGACAAGTTCTATCCGTGCAAGGGAAACAGTAGCATATATCACTAGTTTATCGTGGGGGGGGGGGGAACAGGGTCTTTTACACACTGTACGAGTTGCCTCTTCGTGTGTGGCTTGGTAACAATGACGATGTACGACAGCTAGCCAGAGAGACGTTGTGGGCACTGTTCTCTCGAGAAGCGGTCGGCATACATGTTCTGAGCTAGTTAGTAGTAGCTAACGTTAGCTAAATAACGTTTAAATGTTTACCTTGCGTTTCCTGGTTTCGGCAGACCCACTCCACACAAAGCATTGGTAAATGACCCGTAGATTCTGTTTCCAGTTATCCACTTTGAACCCGTTCACATGGGGGCACCCGGCTGGACTCATGACAGTAACGTTAACAACATTCGTTTTGCGTATTTTTAGCGATGAAACGTGCTCCGTCCTAGTCCTGCCGTTAAAGAATTAGCTAGCTAGTTACGTTGAACGTTAGTTAGCCAGTTATCCGCCGATTGTTCCGATTCGGCTAGCTTGAGAGGTAGCCACAGCTAAATCGGAGGTAAATGCAGTACACATCAAAGCAATCCTTGAGTAATCCCATTCCAGAATTTTGACATATTTTTTCGCAATTAAATCCACATTTGGGTGGTACTGGTCGTTGTCCACACTTCGGAAGCTATATCCTTAGTTCCAGTTATTTTAGCTAGCTAATGTTCGGCAATGGAATTTCAACAGAACACCGCGAGCGTTGCTGCAAGCCCCACCTCATTCATTTCTCGATCGGCCAATGGAAATGAGTGCCTAGTTTTGATTGGCATGTGTGGGTATCGTTTCCGTATTATGTCCCGCCCCTATTTCGAAACTGATATTGTGATTGGCTCAATTATTTATTACGAGCCTTATCCGCTCGTAAAACGACTCCCATTGGCTACATGAAGCGCTGGTACTGTACATTAGACTCAAATATTTTTTACAACTAAACCTCGTTTTTCTATCTGTGTTACACTGTTCGAAACATATACATAGGTTTTCTCGTTTGGGCGAAAGACCATCATGCTTCCTCTTCCCTTGGTAGACACACTCTTTTCACGACATTTCGCACGGTGGGCGGTGCTATACATCAAGGTGGGCGTACAGTTCGGCACGCATATGGGTTGCTTAAATCCGGATCTAATCCGGATCGTAGAATCTATTTAACCCACCGCTTAACTACAGTATGGATTTTACTGTTTTATCAGGGAGTAACAAAGATAAAGTAATGTCATTGTTGAATTCACATTATGTTTGCTATTTCACAGAATAGAAAGAAACTGAACAGAGATTTTGTGTTAGAATTTGTTTAAAGTTCAGAGATATCCTTCAAGCAAAGTAATGAGTGTAAGTGCCTCCAGGATAATATGGTAAAATTGGCCTCATGTATTCACCTTATTTAAGAACCCGGAAAACAAAACAATGTCTGAACGTTCTGTTTTGTGGAGGACATGCGTTTTGCGAACGTTAGCCAGCTAGCTCAAAATGTCGTAAGATCGTACCAAGAAAAACCTTTCAAAGTTGAATGGCAAGTCTGGGACACATCTGCAGATTATTCAAGAGTGGGAGGACGATATGAAGAAATGGCCACATATCACCTACGAAGACATCTTCAATTATTTAATCTTGTCTGTCTGTGTGGATGTGTCAGAGATGAGGAGCTACAAAAGCACAGAGGCATATCAATACCTCCAGAGCGGCAAAGTTGGGTGGGTGCTTATTCACTTTGAGGATGACAACCTGGTGTTCCTCAAAGCAGATGTCCAGCCCAGTCAGAGCAAAACACACCATCATTCTGCCTGGATTCTTGTATCATCTGTCGGCACGGTGGAGACTGCAGGGTGTTCATGTGTTGCAGGGCAGGGGAAGTCTTGCAGTCATGCAGCTGCAATACTATGGAAGGTAGCTAGCTCGCTGGCTTTTTGTTTATGACTGATACGTTTGATGTTAGCTAGTTACTTAGCTAGCTAGCTAATTGTGATTATACCATATCACTGACCAGAACTGATAACGTTAACTATTACAACATGCACACACAGTTCTTGGTTTCAATGGCTCATTGTGTAAGTATATCAGTCTAATCTCAAATGGAAATGAGGTAGGTACAGAAACGTCACAAACCAAGTGACGAGTTCTCTGACAGCAACCCGGCCGCTTCTCCATCTCTACCTCCAACTCCTGTTTACCACTCCCACAACACGCTTAAGAAGAGTTTGGAAGGGGCCAATGTTCCAGTGGAGATCCTTCTGCACAAGTGTATCAAAGCTAAACCAGTCAGTCATCAAGTTCTAGCAACAGCTACAGCAGCCTCATGGTGAACACGGCATAAATATGCAGTGTCAGAAATGCTGTCATATAACGACGTTTATGTTAAGCTGGAGGAGTGTAAATATGCCAGCTTGAAGGAGGTCACTAAAGCACAGAGTGCCTCCCATGCGTGGTATGACGCACATAAACTTCGGATCCCTGCTAGCTCAGCAAAGAAGGTTCCTGTGCACACCTCAACAAATCCCGACAACTTTGTGTGGGAGCATCTCTTCTCCATGTCCCATGGAACTCAGCAACCAAATTTGGCAAGGAGAATGAGCAGGTGGCCTACACACTTCTAGAAATCAAATGTCCTGTTCTGAGTAAACTCACTGATGTGAAGCTGGTGGATGGGGTTCCTCAGCTGCAACCTAATGGAGCCCATGGGTACTACATGCAGGCGCAAATGGGCATGTTCTACACAGGACTGGAGAGATGCAAACTGTTTGCCAAGTTGTTATTGATGTGCCATTTGATGTGAAGTTCTGGGCTGATGTTATTCCTAAACTGAAGGCATTCTATTTCACACATATGCTGCCAAGGATAGTAGATGAGTTCCAATCATTCAGACTAACTCTGTGCTCCAAATATGTTAATCTATGTGGTATCTAGGCTCGGGGCCTAAAACTTTGTGTTTTTAAAAAGGTCTTACATTTTGTGCTTGTAAAGCTCTCTCTGTCAGCTCTACCTTATTATCTAAGCATAACTCTTGATTGGTGTTTTATTTTTTTGTCTTGTACAGCTCTCTTCATACATGTTTATCTAATGGCTAAAGATAACTCCTTGTGATTTATTAATATTTTAATTGTACCTTGTATAGCTCTTTATTTCATTTGGGTTTGTTTTCTTAATTTGTGCCCTTGAAAACCAGTGTGGCACTTGATAAACAGTTGTCTTCCCTTTTGGTCTGTTAGAGACATTTTGGTGTTGAAGAAAATTTATTTTAAATAATAATGCATGATAGAAGCACCTAGGGGATGCCTTTAATTATCAGGAACAGGCAAAGTTACAGTATATTTAAAATGTAGGAACATTACAATAATTCAGATTAAATAGGATACTATATAAATACAGTGCATTCGGAAAGTATTCAGACCCCTTGACTTTTTCCACATTCTGTTACTTTACAGCCTTATTCTAAAATTGATTAAATAGTTGTTTTCCCTCATCAATCTACACACACAATCCAACAATGACAAATGTTGCAAATTTCTCAAATAAAAAAAAGAATATCAAGTTTATGTAAGTATTCAGACCGTTACTCAGTACTTTGTTGAAGCACCTTTGGCAGCGATTACAGCCTAGAGTCTTCTTGGGTATGACGCTACAAGCTTGGCACACCTGTATCTCTGCAGATCCTCTCAAGCTCTGTCAGGTTGGATGGGGAGAGTTGCTGCACAGCTATTTTCAGGGCTCTCCAGAGATGTTAGATTGGGTTCATGTCCGGGCTCTGGCTGGGCCACTCAAGGACATTCAGAGACTTATCCCGAAGCCACTCCTGCGTTGTCTTGGCTGTGTTCTTTGGGTTGTTGTCCTTCGCCTCGATCCTGACTAGTCTCCCAGTCCCTGCCGCTGAAAAACATCCCCACAGGATGATGCTGCCACCACCATGCTTCACCATAGGGTATGGTGCCAGGTTTCCTCCAGATTCAGATTGGCATTCAGGCCAAAGAGTTCAATCTTTGTTTCCTCAGACCAGAGAATGTTGTTTCTCATGGTCAGGGAGTCCTTTAGGCAAACTCCAAGTGGGCTGTCATGTGCCTTTTACTGAGGAGTGGCTTCCATATGGCCACTCTACCATAAAGGCCTGATTGGTGGAGGGCTGCAGAGATGGTTGTCCTTCTGAAAGGTTCTCCTATCTCCACAGAGGAACTATGGAGCTCTGTCAGAGTGACCATCGGGTTCTTGGTCACCTTCCTTACCAAGGCCCTTCTCCCCCGATTGCTCAGTTTGGCCGGGCGGACAGTTCTAGGAAGAGTCTTGGTATTTCCAAACTTCTTCCATTTAAGAATGATGGAGGCCACAGTGTTCTTGGGGACCTTCAATGCTGCAGAAATTTTGTGGTACCCTTCCCCAGATCTGTGCCTCGACACAATCCTGTCTCTGAGCTCTACGGATAATTCCTTCAACATCATGGCTTGGTTATTACTCTGACATGCACTGTCAACTCTGGGACCTTATATAGACAGGTGTGTGCATTTCCAAATCATGTCCAGTCAATTGAATTTACCACAGGTGGACTCCAATCAAGTTGTAGAAAAATCT
>QNTS01000842.1:152116-194383 GCA_003317085.1 Hucho hucho
GCAGCGAGATTCAATATAATTACAATGCAAGAAACCAAATAACACCCCTGGGTATAGCTACATATTGGTGTGTTTCATTATAGAAATAGAGACTACATTTTCTTGAGGAATGTCCTTTTCTAGTTTTCTTTTAAAATCTCAAATTGATAAAGTTGTAATGCACTGATTCTCTTCATTGCAGATCTGACCCATCACACTACTCGTATTAATAATTAATAAAACAATCTGCAATTATATACTCTGTGTCCCAGGCTTTCTATGTATGTAATGTCTGTCGGTGAATTATGAAACACTTACTGTATGCAGATGTGCAAAATTCTTTGATTTGTTTTTTCACTTGCTATCTATTTTAAATGTAACAATATGTTGCAGATTTCAACTTTTATTGGTGACTATGGAAACACATAGAAATGTAATGAACCATGTTTTCAATATCCAACTTTATCCTCTGTAATACTTTTTACAGTAATAAGCTGTAGTCGGGTGGTCATTACCAGGTTTTGTTGAAGTCTTAACTATATAACACATAATATAACACATCATATAGTGGCCAGAATTATGAACAGCTGGTCAGATATTATGACCAACTGGTCGTATGGTGGTCAGAAAAACATGTCATATTTGCCAGTAAAAATACAGTTTGTGACCAGAATATGTCGTCATACTGGCGTCTTTTCAACCAGGTTTTGCCCACTGGGTTGGGATGTTCCTACCCTAACCCCTACCCTAAATTTTAAATGTCAACTTCAATGGGGTAGGGACGTCCCAATAAGGATCCCGGAGAGCACAGACCTTTCAAGCAAATACATTCCCATCCATGTTCACTCTCCTTGTTGACTGTCCTCGATTACAGTTGACCTTTTTTAAGGTCTGTTCTGTGAAGGCTTTCTCACTTTGTCTTTCCTTGATTACTCACATTCGATCTCCCCACCTGTATTGTACTGCATCTGCATTGGAAGAGAAGGTACAAGGTCTCTCCCCTCTGACCTTCTCCAACGGGTTTTTAGATGGAGACGAGGAGAGGAATCAAGGAAGGATGAATAGAGAAAGAGCCTAGCATTCACCTGTAAACTAGTTCACATGTGCTATACACTCACCCCTCTGCTACACTCACTGACCTGCTCCTTCTCCTCATCAACCAGCAGAGCAGACTGTGAACTGGATCAATCTAGCACCCACAGATTTAATTTTGTGGGTATTTAATTGTGCTACATTGACTCAGATCACAGTCGGTGGCTGAGTTATACTGTCGGTGGGGTAGGAGGTTAAAGGGGTGTGAATGTAGCCAGCTTTTTGGTCTTCATTTAAGGTTAAGCATAAGGTTAGCAGTGTGGTTAAGGTTAGGTTTAAAATCAGATTTTAACTACATAACACACTGCCTGACCCATAAGTAGCACACAATGTCAGAAAACTAGGGTAAACAATGCTGACAAAATAGTAATGTGATGTGATCCATTTAATGCAAAATTGTGTCAATTTACTGAATCAATTTATTCCAACATTCAAAATCGCTAATCTTGAGTCCTTCCACATAACAGATAAATATTTATTCAGCTCAGTGCTCATCCCACCTGCAGTAAATGCAAACTACAGTACAAAAGTACACGAGAGACCTCTAGGGGATGAAAAAAAACAGTGCACCATTTTTTTAAAGCTGTACTCTCCTCTGTACATTTGGTCAAGGGCAGAAGTACAGTCTTGCTTTTGTTGTCAAATCTACAATTGATTTGACCCCAAAAAATATGCTAGCTCGTCGAGGGAAATTACTGATCTTGGAAACAGGAGACTTAAGATTTCCTCAAATTTCAAGTTAGCCTAGAAGGAAATACCAAAGAAATGAACATGCAACATATTATTTTTTGAACAAATAAGTCCAGTTTTTATTATTATGGTTGTTAATGCAGCAGTGGCTCTTCCATCTGAACATTGATAAATAAAACACTGACAAAAAATGTTTTTGTTAAGGTTTCCTCAAGACACTGTGAAAGAAATAACCAAATTATCATTCCACACATTTATATTTTCCTTGACCAATGTCCATACTCAATAGAATGTTTTTCCTCTTTAAAAAAAGTAATCCAACAAGAACCTGAAGGGTGGCAGCGTTCTCCCCTGTCCATGCCCCTCAGGAGTAACTTGATGTTTTGCTGCCGACATCGTCCTCCTGCGTTCCCATACTCTGAAACATAGTGTGATACAAACCATTAGCAATCATTTTAATACTAACTAAAAGAATAGGGGTTTCATATATAAAAATAAAAAAAATACAAACAAATACTCAACCAACTAAACTGCAAAAATACTCCTCTTGGAAAACCACTAGAGGAGCCTAAAGAATTTAATTGTTGCTTCCTACCTTCTGAACAAACTGCGGGTTTACTGTGATTTCTTGATCCATGGACTTTAGTTTCTCATCCAGCTCTATACACTTCAGCATCTGTGAAGGACACAAAACAAGGCATTTACTTCACTAAAACAAAACCAAATGATATGCAAATAATTGTCATTTCATTGCACCTCAATAGTAATTTCCATATAAGGATAGATAATCAATACTGCCATTCTCTTACCTCTTGGTCAATTTTGTGAAGCATTGCGGGGTTGTTGTATTTCTCCGGGTTGTCATGGAAACAGACCATGCCATCCTTTTGGTTGATACTGGCATATATCTCACCATCTTCAATCTGTAAGGAACAGAAAAGGTCATTAATGGACGAATCAATGTCAGATCTAGTCTCATTTGAAAGGAACACCATTTTCTTTGATACATTCAAAATTGAGTGTTCTCAGAGTACTGAGATAAAGCGCGTCTATCCTCCTGCGGTCGCGTTGGCTTACCATGTGCAAGACATACTTCTCCGCCTCCTGGGGCCCTGACAGCTGCACTCGACTCGCCATGTCTTGCAAGGACAGCGTCAGGAAAGTCTGCAGAGAAAGAAGGGTGGTCAGATACATTGCTTTTCTGACCATTTGCTTTAAATATTAAACAATAACAAAAAAATTGTTTACATATTTACACCCTGGTAACAGGGTGAAGTTAGGGACGAAGAAGTAAGATTTGAGGTGAAGGACAGGAAGTATATTTCGAATATAGTTGAGGTAAGTGCAGATGGAGATATATTAAGAATGAGAATGGTGTATTGGGGGTAAACGAGGTGAGCGAGGACTATTGATAGACATATTAGGAGGTATATGTGAGGTGAGGGGTCATATTTGAGGTGAAGAAGACATGATCTGTAGGGGAAGAAAGTATACCTTTGTTAGCCTCTGGATGTTCTTCTTGTAGAGGGACGACAGGCACTGCTTGACCAGCCCTGTGTTGTTGTCGCGTGTGAAGGTCTCACTGTGTTTATTCACCTGGGAGCGCAATTCTGCTGGGTTGTTGGTGGCGTACACCTGAGCAAGCTCATGGTACGCGTTGCTGAGAGGCTGCAGAAACAAAAAGCAGTAGAAAATATGTCATATGTATAATATGTCAATAAAAAACATAATGGCATGTTTAAGCCTTAAGGATGTGAAATATGGTCCTTTTTGGATCTTCATTCTCACCTTTATGAACCTGCCAACTATCTGTGACGTGTACTTGGGGAGCTGCTGCACTTTGCCGTGGAGAATCAGGGAGACCAGGATGTACTTCTTATAGGCCTCCAACATGATGTGACTGACAGCCATGGCTGGAGTGGTTATTGCCTGGGGGAGAAGAGATCACCATAATATCACAGAAGGGAACAGAGATGTAAACAAAATACTGCATTGTTGGGAAAGAGCTTGCAAGTAAACATTTCACTGTACTGATTACACCCGTTGAATCCTGTTCCCGTGACAAAACAAATCACTTTGATTTGATATGTCATTGCCTAACAGATGAAATGTCAACTCAGTGTGTAGTGTACTTGACTACTGTATGCATCAAATGGTATTACAATGAGCAAAGGTTTTACTAGTAGTATGCTAAATCAATTCACTTTTGATAACTAGGTCACATCCGAAACAGCTTTAGCCCACACATTTTAGGTTCTCAAATAAGCCAGTACCTGTTCATAAAAATACAGCGCTCTTTCAAAGTTCTTCAGACCCGTGTAGATCATGCCTCCATAATAGTAGTAACATAGAAAGTGCTTTGCGTCGTAGGCGCCATTCTCCTTACAGATGTCCATCATGTCAAGCTCAAGAAACGGGAGGACAGGCTTGAAGCACTTTGCTAACAAGCACAGCTGTGGATGTACACACAAAACATTTTGAGGGGTCATTAATTCTTAGTCTCGCAGCCAAGCATCAATACATTCCAATAATCATATTAAGTCAAAGATTATGTTGATACGAATCAGTTTACTCACCTGACACAGGTCTGCATGAACTGAGGTAAGTTGGTTTGTGTTGATTTGCATTTTGTCTATTGCCTGTTTCAGAATGCCGACACCCCTCAATGGCTGTGAAAGAAAGAGATGCATTAAACCATATGTGACAGAGATAAGAATGTGTCGTAAGCTCACTCCACACAGCTAGCTTGAAATTTCGCCAATAATGCCATCGAAAACGTTTGTCAAGCAGGGCGATCACCTGTATTGGCAAGGCAGAGGGCCCCAGTTTTGAAGCGTGGTACCCTAAGTCAGTTTACTCTAAGTTGTACTCAGAGAGGAAGGAAGCTAACACTGCTAAGCTAGCACATAGGGCTGGGCGATATGGCCAAAATATATCACTATATTTCAAATTTTTTGACATTATGGCAGTATTTTATGTTTCTGAATAATACAACTTTTAAATATATTTAATGATAAATTATTTTATTAGTCATGTGCACAGGGTTGCAGATGTACTTGCAGGGTACAGTTAAATTCTTAATTCTAATTAGGGTATTTTGGCCTTTCTCCATTCTGATGGTTTTATACTCAACCAAACTCGGACAAAACTCACAGTGAAGTAGTCCAATTCGTAGAACCTTTCATTTAAATTTAGCACTATATCAAAATATTGTTATTGACAGTATTGTAAAAACCCATACTGGTATGTGGATTCACAATATATCGCCCAGCCCTAGTTTCACATATCCTTCTTTGAAAAACACCCGCATTACACTTAGATAATGTAGAATGAACCAATATTAGTGATGGGGGGGGTCGATATGTAACTATCACAATATTATTTTGGACGATATTACAGTGCCCTCCACTAATATTGGCACCATTTGGTAAATATGAGCAAAACGGGCTGTGAAAAAAAATTATATTGTTTATCGTCTTGGTCTTTCATTCAGAATATTCACAAAAATCTAACCTTTAATTAAAGTAAAATAATTGCAAGAAAAAATACATTCTTATTATAAAACAAATATTTTTCTCAAATATATGTTTGCCACAATTATTGGCACCTCTTCATTCAATACTTTGTGCAACCTCCCTTTGCCAAGAAAACAACTATGTGAGTCTTCTCCTATAATGCGTAATGAGGTTGGAGAACACATGGCAAGGGATCTGAGACCATTCCTCCATACAGAATCTCTCCAGATCCTTCAGATTCCAGAAGTCCTCTTCAGGACCTCTGGGGTTTAGGTCAGGGGACTGGGATGGCAAAACCTTGATTCTGTAGTCAGTGAAATATTTTTGTGTTGATTTTGAGGTGTGCTTCGGATCATTGTCCTGCTGGAAGATCCAACCACGGCCCAGTTTAAGCTTCCTAGCAGAGGCAGTCTGGTATTGATATAATATCTGCTGGTACTTGGAGTCCATGATACCATGTATCCTAACAAGTTTTCCAGAGCATTTGGCAGAAAAACAGCCCAACAACATCAAAGATCCACAAATGTGGCAGGGCTTGAAAACTATTACGGATTACAAAGGGAAACCCAGACACGAGCCGCCCAGTGATGCGAGCCTACCAGACGAGCTAAATGCCTTTTATGCTCGCTTCGAGGCAAGCAACACTGAAGCATTCACAAGAGCACCATCTGTTCTGGATGACTGTGTGATAACGCTCTCGGTAGCCGATGTGAACAAAACCTTTAAAACAGGTCAACATTCACAAAGCCGCTGGGCCAGACGGATTACCAGGACATGTACTCAAAGCATGCATGGACCAACTGTCAAATGTCTTCA
Organism: Hucho hucho; assembly: GCA_003317085.1. Lineage (NCBI taxonomy): Eukaryota > Metazoa > Chordata > Actinopteri > Salmoniformes > Salmonidae > Hucho > Hucho hucho. The sequence continues at coordinate 158,209 of QNTS01000842.1, forward strand.
CTGACATTTTCAACCTCTCCCTGACCGAGTCTGTAATACGTACATGTTTCAAGCAGACCACCATAGTCGCTGTGCCCAAGGAAGCGAAGGTAACCTGCCTAAATGATTACCGCCTCGTGGCACTCATGTCGGTAGCCATGAAGTGCTTTGAAAGGCTGGTCATGGCTCAAATCAACAGCATCCTCCCGGACACCCTAGACCCACTCCAATTCACATACCGCCCCAAAAGATCCACAGATGACGCAATCTCTATTGCACTCCACACCGCCCTTTCTCACCTGGACAAAAATAACACCTATGTGAGAATGCTTTTCATTGACTACAGCTCAGCGTTCAACACCATAGTGCCCACGAAGCTCATTACTAAGCTAAGGACTCTGGGACTATACACCTCCCTCTGAAACAGGATCCTGGACTTCCTGACTGGCCGCCCCCCAGGTGGTAAGAGTAGGCAACAATACGTCTGCCACGCTGATCCTTAACATTGGGGCCCCTCAGGGGTGTGTACTTAGTCCCCTCCTGTATTCCCTGTTCAACCACGACTGCGTGGCCAAACACGACTCCAACACCATCATTAAGTTTGCTGACGACACAACAGTGGTAGACCTGATCACTGACAATGAGACGGCCTGTAGGGAGGTCAGAGAACTGACAGTGTGGTGCCAGGACAACAACCTCTCCCTCAATGTGAGCAAGACAAAGGAGCTGATCGTGGACTACAGGAAAAGGCGGGCCGAACAGGCCCCCATTAACATCGACGGGGCTGTAGTGGAGCGGGTCGAGAGTATCAAGTTCCTTGGTGTCCACATCACCAACGAACTGTCATGGTCCAAACCTACCAAGACACTCGTGAAGAGGGCACAACAAAACTTTTTCCCCCTCAGGAGACTGAAAAGATTTGGCATGGGCCCCCAGATCCTCAAAAGGTTCTACAGCTGCACCATCGAGAGCATCCTGACCGGTTGCATCACCACCTGGTATGGCAACTGCTCGGCATCTGACCGTAAAGCGCTACAGAGGGTAGTGCGAATGGCCCAGTACATCACTGGAGCCAAGCTTCCTGCCATCCAGGACCTCCACCAGGCGGTGTCAGAGGAAAGCCTATAAAATTGTCAGAGACTCCAGTCAAGTTATAGACCGTTTCTCTGCTACCACACGGCAAGCAGTACCGGAGCACCAAGTCTAGGACCAAAAGGCTCCTCAACAGCTTCTACCCCGAAGCCATTAGACTGCTGAACAATTCATAAAAATCACCACCGGACCATTTACATTGACCCCCCCTTGTACCCACCTACATGTACAGATAACCTCAACTAGCCTGTACCCCTTCACACTGACTCAGTACCGGTGCCCCCTGTATATAGCCTCGTTATTCTTATTCTTATTGTATTACTTTTTATTATAACTTTTTATTTTAGCCTACTTGGTAAATACCTTCTTCTTCTTGAACTGCACTGTTGGTTAAGGGCTTGTAAGTAAGCATTTCACTGTAAAGTCTACACTTGTTGTATTCGGCTCATGTGTCAAATAAAGTTTGATTTGATACTTCACAGTGGGGATGAGGTACTTTTCTGCATGACTATCTTTCTGTCTACGCCAAACCCACTTCTGGTGTTTGTTTCCAAAAAGCTCTATTTCGGTCTCATCTGACCATAGAACCCGGTTCCATTGAAAGTTCCAGTAACATTTGGCAAACTGTAGGCGCTTGAGTTTGTTGTTTGATTACAGCAAAGGCTTTTACCTGGCAACCCTCCCAAACAACTTTTGGTTTGTAGGTGGCATCTGATCGTAGTTTTGGAGACTTTCTAACCCCAAGTTCTCCAGTTGTGATCCTTGGAGATTTTTTGCCCACACAAACCATCCCCCTCGCTGTGTGTGGGGTCAGTATAGACACACGTCCTCTTCCAGGCCGATTGTTAACATCTCCAGTTGCTTTAAACTTGTTAATTATTTTCCTGATAGTGGAAATGGGCATTTTCAACAGTTGAGCTATTTTCTTATAGCCATTTCTTGATTTGTGCAGCTCAACAACCTTTTGTCGCACATCATTACTATATTCTCGGGTCTTTCCCATAGTGATGGATGACGATGGGAACATGGCCTGTGTGTCACCTCATATTTATACCCAAGTGAAACAGAAAGTCATGGCTTACTACTTAAGTGTTCCTAACCACTCAGGTGAACTTAAAAATTTAAAATATGAATGGGAATATACTTCAGTTGGATTTTACTCATAAGAATTTCTAGGGGTTCCAATATTTGTGGCACACATGTTTTGTAGAAAAATACTCATCGCACATTTTTTATTTTAATCATTTTACTTCAATTAAAGGTTCCATGTTTGTGAATATTTTGAATGAAAGACCATGAGGATAAACAGCAAAGAAATGTTTTCCACAGCCCGTTTTGCTCATATTTACCAAGGGTGCCACAAAATTTGTGGAGGGCACTGTATATTGATACTTTGACTCCAAGTATCGATTTGTAAAAACAAAAAATACAAAAAATGTTTGGTAGCGTGCACTAGTCGGCTGTACCTATGCCAAAACTCAGGGATTTTTCATCCTATGGCATGTTCGCCATCTTTTTAAATAGTGAGCCAACATGTTTTTAGCACTTTTATTTCCATGACTGATCAAAACAAAAACTTTCTCATACCTCTCTGCAGTCATGCTTCTCTGCAGCAGACATATAGTGAGCAATATGTTTGGAACATCAAATCAGAATACATTTGCATCGTCACCTAAGTATTGTGATAATATCGTATCGTGAGGTCCCTGGAAATTCCCAGACCTCATCAATATGCATTCTCATGGGTTGGCTTTTTGTTTTTGAAATGAGGTAGAATAGTAATACCATAAGCTGGGTCTTATCTTATAAAAACAAGATAAGAGCATGTAAAATGTGTTAATCGACAAGTAAGTTCATGCATTAGCTCTTCTGGTTTAAATGTTTTGCCCCCGTTTGGCAAGTCTTACCTGTTTCCGTTCTACAAGGGCATTTGTCAACTGATGGCAGAGGCCGGCAACTGTGAAGAGAAATAATAAAAGTAGTAAGTAGGTTTAACAGGTTCAATCAAGCTAAATTAATTTTGCCCTGAACATTTGACCTTGAACATTCTCCACATTCCTTAGGATTTGACTCTAATAATTACAAGATGTTAACACTTTATGGAGTAAACCATTCCTCTGAAACTCAGTTGAATCCAAGGCTTCTAAAAACCAAAAGTTATTTAAGTTTAGACTTACAAGTGTCTGTTGCATATCGGATGTGCTCCCCATTGCAGGTACTGATGAAGAGCTGGACTTGGGAAAAGAGCGTCTCAAAGTCAGGGATGTTTGGCATGGAGAACTTCACAAACCTGTATGAAGGGAAAGTGAAAACTGGCAGTGAGTACACAAGGAAAAAAATTGACAGTACATGAAAACAAAAAAGATTGTAGACTGTATAAGACAGTTTCAACAGGCACATAATTTAATTTGAACACCAGGGGTAGAGAGCTTGATCTGTGTGATATACTTCTGAGTCATGAGCCCTGAATGCACAGGTACACTAAGCAGAAAATAACTCAGTCATAGCCTAGATCAATGATTTACTTATAATCATTGATCAGGGATTAAAGGGCTGCAGAGGAGAGCAGGCTACTCACAGCACAGCCAGGACGCCCAGGGAGTGCTCCTGGATGTCCAAGGCCCCCAGAACAGTGTCCAGGTGGGACAAGTTCTTGGCCAACAGCTCCCCGCTCTTGTTGATCAGTTCACACAGCTGTGTCATCTGACCTGAGATACAACAGTAAAGACAATTGGTAAACAAATGCAGCACTTGATAGTCAAGCTATTCGAGCTGGTTGAAGAGAAGTACAGGTCCAAATCAAGAAACAGTTAATGTGTTATGTTGTTGAGTCTATAACCTTAATAGTTTAATTTACACAAGTGTTTCTCCCATTTTTAGATGAGACCTCCCTAACCCTAACATTAATGTCCAGACCCAGTTCACACCCATCTAACCCAGAGATTAAAGCGTATGTCAGTCATAACTAAATATTTAATTATGTTGCTCCCATATAATACTTATTTCTAACGATATTGTAATAAAGGCTATAAAAACTCTGTACCAACAAACTAACCATAATGTCAACTGAATACATCTGCATACGTAAATAATAATTAAGTAATAAAACATATTTTTTAAATATTGGTTGCCACTAAGAACATTGAGGATGTTTTTATAATGAAACGCGGTCCAGCTGCATAGTTCACATTCTTTGCAGTTACTGTAAAATATATCGGCCGGTCAAGTGTCCTGTCAAGGCCTGCACTGGGTACATTAGCTATGGAAGTAACGCATATTGCGTTACAGATGGGACTGTCGACCAATAACATTTGACAATGGCGCTCTGCAACCAATCGCGCCTACTTAGGGCGGAACTACCGGTAAGCATTTCACTGAAATATTTTTCTCGAACAAAAACAAAGTTAGATTTTAAAACACGTATTCGTTTACTGTGTTGTTATTGGTACGCTTTAGTGTCCCGGGGTAAAAACACATATTTCTGAACTACTTTTTTGAGGCCTCGTTCCCCAAAACAATCAATTTAGGGCTGTGTTTACATGATAAAGCAAAAAGGGGGATCTAGCTATCCAGTTTGGCTGGCTAGCTAGCTATGCTATCAGTACAGCATTGCTTAGCATTGGCTAATAGTTCCAGCTCGTCTGAGAACTAAAACATGTTTAATGTCCATACCTTGAGCGGAGAGCTGCCGCACATTGTTCACGAACTGCTCCAAGGCTGAAGCCATTATTATATATGTCCAAAGTGGTAGCAATTCAGACTGTTTTTCATTCAGATGTCAGAAACAACTCCGTCCGGACTGAGACAGGGGGCCACACAGCCGCCACTGAGAGAAAAGTATCGTGAGACCTTCGTAAGAACAGACGGGATCCAACGAGATTTACGGTTGGAACTTTAGGCTCTTAAAGGGACAGGCACAGAGTTTTGCTAAATATTAATTTCAGAAACCTTGTTATTGCGGTTTGCTACCATTTATTTCCCACTTTTCTCTAAACGTAATCCCCCTGAAAACATCTTGTGATTGTTGTTCTTTGCTATCAATAATTGTTATAATTGGGAATTTGGCTCCCTTAAAATAGGTGGCTCCTTTTTTTCCCTCACAGCCAAGTAAACACAGGAAGGGCAGTGCAGATGCTACCGGGTTGCAGGCAAAGATAATATAAAGTTGGTGATTTCCCACTCAACCACAGCCCTGGAGTGCCAGAGTGCAGTACTGTTTTTAAATGTTTCCTTCTAACTGGACTGATTCGGATCTGGATGGGGATACCATACAGGTGTGATTTGGCAAAACAAGATTATTGGGGGCCCCTACAAGGGGACACTCAACGCCTCCCTGAAGCTTACCAATGAACCAGAGGCCACCCCTGCTTCCTACCTAGTACCACAGACAGTTATCAAACCATACAGTTGGCCAGCACACTCCACTCTCCTACCTGTAGCTGCCTGATACTGCTTCTCAGGATGTCTTCATTGTTCTGGTGCCTCATTGGATCGGTCTTGCGATTGACTACAACTGCTTAGTCTTGCTTGCCAGACTCATGTTTGGCACTAATAGACTCATGGTTGGCCATTAATAGATGCTAACTCCTTTAGCGCCTATTAACGATAGTATCTTCTGGTCGGGGGCGTTTTGTTAAGATCCCCGAAACTCGTTCTGAACGTTAAAACGCATTGCTTGTGGTATGGTTTTGGAAACATAAGGAATACATCTTTAATTTCAGCTACAAATAATAATTAAAAAAATGTTGAATTACTACACTCCTGTATAGGGTTAGCGTAAGTGTTCCCACACAGCCATATCTCCATGTTACATTACTTGTTTACAGAAGACAGACTGAAGACATAGGTGGCCAGCCACCTGTGCTAATTAGCTATCTAGGTTGCTCGGAACACCTGTGTGTAAGCGTAACTGGGGAGGAAGTGTAGTTCTTCAACTGTAGGCACACACAGCTTGTCTGTCTGTGCAAACTGCTACAGTAAGTGTATATTTTTTATATGAAAGATTCTTTCTTGTTGATATTAAAGAAAAGAGGCTGAAAACCCTACGTACGGAGAAGAAGTGATCCCCAGAGCTGACTGATTCCTCCCTTCACTGTTCTTTTGCTCCTCCTGCTGCATGCATGCTGTCAGCCTGTTTTGAAGTAAAACGTTAATGTTGATATGCTAATATTGAAAGTTGTTGATGTTTACCCTTTCAGACTCCATGGTACAAGTTTGCCTCTGGATTTTTAAACCCCACTGAGAAACTGAGGACATCTTGTTTCAGGACATTGTCTTTGACTGCAAGATGTAGGCAGGCTTTACATCTAGGCGGATTTTGTACAGTAGGCAACACTTCTGGGAGCATTTGCACCAAATTCTACAGCTGCTGTGTGGCTGACAAGGGTTGCGACATTAATAGCTGAGGGTTGCGACACCAGTCCATACTGATAGTCGTTAACAAGTCCAAATACAGTGCTGAAAGCATAATCAACATAGTCCTTAGTTTAGCTAGCTTGCTGGCTAATGCTATGCAGCACAAATGCCAAAGTCTGACCAATTGCAATAAAGGTTAAAACCAGAAAAAGTATATTTGACAGTGTCGATTAGTTAGTTGCATTAGCAATGAATCAACATTCCAATTTTTTATTTATTTAAATGGAACCCTATTAAGAATAACACATTGAAGTTCTGGACTTTCGAACACATCTTACGCTTCGTGAAGCCATTGTGCGATCACGGACAGAAATTAGTGAGGCAAGTAAATAATGTCATTACTGCCTAAGATAACTTTACGCCTATTTGGCAGAGAGATAACTTTTCTTCATGACCAGTTCAAGTGTATATCCGCAAAGATGTCTTCTTCCTCTGGTGGACATATATGGGGTCATTGCAGACTTGGAAGGGGGATTCCTGAAAAAATTCCATGCCAAGTACCCCAATGAACTGTACATCACTCTGGAGGACAGACAAGGATTCTGGGTGTCATCTCAGTATGGGAACTTGAGGCGTGTCTGTGTGTAAGTAGTTCTGAACTGTCCATTTTGCCTATATTTGGCTCCATTCATTGTTCCCTCTATCCTTACCAGTCTCCCAGTCCCTGAAAAGCATCCCCAGTCTCCCAGACGCTAAAAAACATCCCCATAGCATGATGCTGCCACCACCATGCTTCACTGTAGGGATGGTGTTAGACAGGTGATGAGTTGTGCCTGGTTTACTCCAAACATAGCACTTTGCATTACACTTTTGTCTCATCAGACCACAGAATCTTATTTACAATGACGGCCTACCCTGGCCAAACCCAGACGACGCTGGGCCAATTGTACACTGCCGTATGGGAAACAACTGAGCTATGACTTCTTGGAGCAGATCATCCTGACCTGAGTCAAGACCATGGTGACTGGGGGCATCCTCATAGATGACACGCCAGACATCCTAGGTGGGTCGAGTGTTTGTAGCAAAGCTGGAAAACTGGGTGTGTCTTAATGTATGTGTTTTGCATTCATGTGATGGTGCCATATGCATGCTACTTTGTCATACATGTAGGTATATTACAGTTTATTTTGTTGGTAGTTAGTATTCCAGACCGTTAAATTAATCAACAAGCATTACGTGATCTTTGTGATGTGCCTCTGTTGCAGGTGTAGAGCCCAACCCAACCTGGGAGCACATCCTGTTCACTGCCTGTCACAACAAAAACATAACCCCCAGCTCCAGCCACCACCGGCTGCTCTCCTGGGCCGATGACAGATTTTTTGAATTCACAATATACAGTTGAAGTCGGAAGTTTACATACTCCTCAGCCAAATACATTTCAACTCAGTTTTTCACAATTCCTGACATTTAATCCTAGTAAAAATTCCCTGTCTTAGGTCAGTTAGGATCACCACTTTATTTTAAGAATGTGAAATGTCAGAATAATAGTAGAGAGAATGATTTATTTCAGCTTTTCTTTCTTTCATCACATTCCCAGTGGGTCAGAGGTTTACATACACTCAATTAGTATTTGGTAGCATTGCCTTTAAATTGTTTAACTTGGGTCAAACGTTTCGGGTAGCCTTCCACAAGCTTCCCACAATAAGTTGGGTGAATTTTGGCCCATTCCTCCTGACAGAGCTGGTGTAACTGAGTCAGGTTTGTAGGCCTCCTTGCTCGCACATGCTTTTTCAGTTCTGCCCACAAATGTTGTATAGGATTGAGGTCAGGGCTTTGTGATGGCCACTCCAATACCTTGACTTTGTTGTCCTTAAGCCATTTTGCCACAACTTTGGAAGTATGCTTGGGGTCATTGTCCATTTGGAAGACCCATTTGCGACCAAGCTTTATCTTCCTGATTGATGTCTTGAGATGTTGCTTCAATATATCCACATAATTTTCCTTCCTCATGATGCCATCTATTTTTTGAAGCGCACCAGTCCCTCCTGCAGCAAAGCACCCCCACAACATTATGATGCCACCCCCGTGCTTCACGGTTGGGATGGTGTTCTTCGACTTGCAAGCCTCCCCCTTTTTCCTCCTAACATAACGATGGTAAATATGGCCAAACAGTTCTATTTTTGTTTAATCAGACCAGAGGACATTTCTCCAAAAAGTACGATCTTTGTCCCCATGTGCAGTCTTTGTCCCCATGTGCAACTGTAGTCTGGCTCTTTTATGGCAGTTTTGGAGCAGTGGCTTCTTCCTTGCTGAGAGGCCTTTCAGGTTATGTTGATATAGGACTCGTTTTACTGTGGATATAGATACTTTTAAACCTGTTTCCTCCAGCATCTTCACAAGGTCCTTTGCTGTTGTTCTGGGATGGATTTGCACTTTTTGCACCAAAGTACGCTCATCTCTAGGAGACAGAATGCGTCTCCTTCCTTAGCGGTATGACGGCTGCGTGGTCCTATGGTGTTTATACTTGCGTACTATTGTTTGTAGAGATGAATGTGGTACCTACAGGCGTTTTGAAATTGCTCCCAAGGATGAACCAGACTTGTGGAGGTCTACAATTTCTGAGGTCTTGGCTGATTTATTTGATTTTCCCATGATGTCAAGCAAAGAGGCATTGAGTTGGAAAGTAGGCCTTGAAATACATCCACAGCTACACCTCCAATTGACTAAAATTATGAAGCTTCTAAAGCCATGACATCATTTTCTGGGATTTTCCAAACTGTTTAAAGGCACAGTCAACTTAGTGTATGTAAACTTCAGACCCACTGGAATTGTAATACAGTGAATTATAAGTGAAATAATCTGTCTGTAAACAGTTGTTGGAAAAATATTGTGTCATGCACAAAGTAGATGTCCTAACCGACTTGCTAAAACTATAGTTTGTTAACAAGTTTTAATGACTCCAACCAAAGTGTATGTAAACTTCCGACTTCAACTGTATATCACAAAAAAACATTTTTATTCATCTAAGCGTAACTTATTTGCATTAGTATTTTATGTGTCTTATTGTTAGAGACAAAAAAAATGCTTTTTACATATTTTACCCCAAAATATCCTAGACCCTCTGCTGTGATCAAATATGGTCAAGCTCTTCCATCAAAAGGCATGTATATCTCTTTGCAGGCCTTGCAGTATATTCACAAAGTGGTCTAGTGAAGAACTTATGATCAAGTTGACTTTATTAACAAAGAACAACACTGATTGCGAGCAAACAACTAAACGGGTAACCATTTTGTGCTTTTTGTTGCAATGGTGTCAGCTATTGCTGCTACTTCCTAATATGTGGTCGCAGGCAGCATTGTCAATGGCCTATCAAGCTTCCTAAATGTTTCATCCACCACTCATAGTGAGAGGATTTACTGTACAGTACTTACACCTAGCTGAATGTCTCTAGCTTCTAATTCAGTTTTACAAAACCATTTGAAATTGGTGCTAAAATGTTGTTCATTGCTAGTTCGCCTATAGTGAGTGTCCTTTCCCCCAGTGATTCACAGAGCGGGCATAGCAAGCTTTGGCCTGACCTCTATACGGCTCTGGTTCCAACTGTTTTCAGTCTAACCATATCAGCATGATGTTGTAGCTAACTCATTTGACTCTTGTTTCACACAATGCCTTTGTACCATTGCCCCCTCCTTTCCTCGCCTCTTATTTCTGATGTTAATCCAATTGTAAAAGCACTGGTAGGCTTTTCTTGTATTGATTTTTAACCTTCCAAGTGTCTTTACAGTTGTCATAAAGGTAAGGAGATTAGGAAAAGAATGTTGTCAAGACTGTTGGAACATTCCTAATACTGCCTAAGTGTTGTTGTTCACACATGATAGCCCTGATGATGACTGCCTGTGGGGTGAGTTAGGGTTAAGCGATGTGTGTGTCCACTGTCCACTGCCCAGTCAACCACTGCATCTCACAAAGCCTCTTCACATGTCACTGCATCTTGTTAATGATTGTCTCGTGTCTTTGGTGTTGAATAATATGTCAATGTGTTTTTTGGAGAACAGAAAATATACCAAATGTTGCCATTAACAACAGATTGAATAAAGAATGCAACATATTGAAAATATAGAGCATTCAATGATTTATTGAAAGTTTTACATGATACATGATCCTGTTAAAGTAGGAAACATCAGTCTTGAGTTAAGGGGGAAAGAAATCTCCAGATTCAGCAGTAGGGGCCACTCTTACCATGCACTTCAGACCCAGGCACGGTAAAGCTCAACAGATGCATTTGCTATTTGTTTTGGTGTTTCAGATCTTTTTGTGCCTGATATAAATGAATGTGAAATAATGTACTGTGTCATTTTGGAGTCACTTTTATTGTAAATAAGAATAGAATATGTTTCTAAACACTTCTACATTAATGTGGATTCTACCATGATTACGGATAGTCCTGAATTAATCATGAATAATGAGTGAGAAAGGCACAAATATCATACCCCCAAGACATGCTAATCTCTCACCATTACAATAACAGAGAGGTTAGCATTTTTGGGGGGGGTGGTTTTTTGGTGAAGCCAGCCATTTTGGGGTAGGGTTATTTTCTGTTGCCACCCACCAGAACAGTGCACAACTCAGGGAGTCCAACCAGTACACAGAATCACAATGTTGTGTCCCAAAACTAAGTGTAAAAACCTACAGAGTACTCAGAAATGTTATTGAACGAGGGGGGCCTACAACCAAACATAAAACATATATAAATAAGGGAAGTTTGTGTGGGCAACAAACTTATGAGAAACAATATTTGTGCACTCTTTATCTAGCATGTAGAAATTGTTATTGTACTTTTACGTTTATTTACTAAACTGTTAACTTTTAGATATCCAGGAAGACTGACCATGGAAAAACTCACATAAAAAGAAACAGTACCACCAAATGGAATATCTTTGGGATCCAAATGAAGAATGAAGTACTGTGTAGTCATGGAAAGTGTTGAACTGTTATGTAAACATACTTGGTAATACATAGATAGAGTAGTGCAGTGGTAGAATGCCAGCAGTTGTGTGTTGTAAGGTGCATGAGTCTTTGGATTTAGCGGTAACCCTTCATTTTACAGCCTGGTAATTACTAAGTATTAATAAGGTAAATACCTAGTAAGAAAAATAAATACATGGTAACAATTTTGTCCCAAACGTACTTCCTAGGTACCAAGCAAGTAGGTACTACATACTTAATTAGTAAATACAAAATAATAACATGTAATGATATAGTATTCCCCTTTAGCCCAAAGGTAAGTATTGAAGACCTTATAAGTATGTACAAGGTAGTTATGTAAATACCTAGTAATAACATCTGCAGATATTTTACCACGTTCTTACCACATTAATACCTTCATGTCAATAATCCTGACATTGGTATTCTCTCATGTTGTTTCTATGTACTTTGCCATTAGTTATCTTGTATGTTTGTATTAAAAGGGCTGTACAATTAAGTGGTGTCAGTTTCCAGATAGATACAACGTAGTTACTTGTGAAATACCACCACATTGGATGATTCCAACCCATGAAGATGACAGCAAATCTGTCTGTGATCTTAAAATGTTGTTTCATGGTACCACATTCACACTTACAGGGTAGATACAAGGTACTGTAAGAGGGCTATAAAATGAAGCCATTGCTAGTACCATTGAAATACTTGCAGGTCAATTAACGCTCTTCATGATTTAGTCTAATTATTGTGTAGACATAATGTACCAAGTAATTTTACTGTAGTTACTAATTATGTATGTTGTAACAGGGCTGTAAAATGAAGTGGTGTCTGTTTCCAGGTAGATCCCACAAAGACAACAACAAATCTGTCTATGATCTTACCCTGTTGTTACATGATACCACCTTCACACTTACAGGGTAGGTACGGGGTAAGAGGGCTGTAAAATGAAGCTGTTCATATTACCATGTAAATGCAAAATACTTTCAAGTTTACTACAGTGCAATATAAAAGTGGGAACATTTCACAATTAAGACAGGCACACAACTCAGAGTGAAGCTTATACATTCAGAATAAATCAGAGGTATGTAGAAGCACATTGTATTACAACAGAGGTTTAAAAAGTATGAGGTGTGCCTCCCCATGGGGGAGCAGGAGTGTTTCAGGGTAGGCGTGAAAGGAAAGCCAAGTCTAATTGTATTTGGTTCTGTAATAATTAATAAATATTATGTCTGTTTATAGCTACAATCACAGGGAAAACACATTTTGATGGCTACATTTAAAAATATGTATCCCAGCTTTCCAGTGATACTGCATTTATTTCTCAATTCTTAAAATTGCATTTGTCTTGATGTTTTGAGACAATAAAAACACCTTTATTGGAATGGGCTACAGCATATCAATGAGCTAGCATAACAACATGTGAATTACATTCATTTCTATGAAAATGTTTTTTTTATTATTAGTTACAAAATGTTATTCTATTCACGACATGAATATAAAGCATACAAATAGGACTGAATAAAATGACTAGGCCTACATTCCAATCACGAGCTAATATAGAAGCTAGCCAAAGCAGATGAGAAGGAAAATATTTATTTCACTTAACAGAAAATATGACACAAAATAAAATAGAGTATACCAAACTATGCACACATAAAACATTTCCAGAAGCATATCTACTAATAAGACTATCTAAACACTCAAAGGAGCTAGATACTGTACATTCTGTACAAAAACAAGCTAAGTTACAAAATGGAGCTAGCTAGCATGCTAACACAGAAGCCAATGACAATAGTGATTCGCTACCTTAAATTTGCTAGCGTGCTAGCGGACCTTCGGAGCTAGAATAAACATATAAAAACGTAATTCCGACATAAATCACTTCTTGTAATTAACTCTTGAAAAACAAAATGTATGCACTCACAAATACATTTTCAAGGCCTTGTGAGAAGGATTTGTGGAGCTCATCAGATTCGCTTTAGTCGACATCTGCATAGCAGTTGTTTTGGCAGTGTCGGAGGTGGAACTGCGTTAGATCTGTCAAATCCACAAGCGGCTCATAGTATTATACAGTTGCATCCAAATATATTGGCACCATTGCACTTTTATTAAAGAATTCCATATTTCTTCTAAAATAAGTTGAAATTTAAAATAATTAAACCTTTGGTGACCACACCTTGTTATTGTATTTAAGTTTACAATTTCAATTTAGAAAATAAAGACAAATGGCATGGACAAAATTATTGGCACCTCAAAATTAGTACTTGGTTGCACAGCCTTTGGCCAAAATAACTGCAGACAAACAATTGTTGTAGTCATCGATGAGCTTGCTGTACCATTCTACTGGAAATTTGGCCCACTATTCAGCAGCAAACTGCTCTAACTGCTCTTGAAGCATCAAGACAATAACACCCTCCCTGCAATCAAACATGGTGGTGGTTCGATAATGCTGTGGGATTGCTTTGCTGCCCCTGGTACTGGGGGCCTTGACCGTGTGCAAGACATCATGAAATTAGCAGATTATCAAGGTTTTTTGGAGTGTAATGTTCAACCCAGTGTCCAAAAACTGTCTCTGTTGAAGGTTGTTGGTCTTCCAGGAGGACAACAACCCCAAACACATATCAAAAGCAACCTGGTATGGTTCAAGAAGAAGTGCTTGACTGTTCTGCAGTGGCCAGCGAAGAGTCCAGACCTTAATAACATCCAAAACCTATGGTAACAGTTGAAAACAACAGTTGGTGGAGGGCACCCTTAAAACATTGAAGAATTAGATCAGTTTGCTGCTGAAGAGAGAGCCAAATTGCCATTAGAAAGATACAACAAGCTCATTGTTGGCTACAAGATGGTTTGTCTGCCGTTATCTTTGCCAAAGGCTTTGCCAAGTAGCTGTGCAACCAAGTGCTAGCTCCAGGGTGGCAATAATTTTTTCCATGCCATTTGTCTTTATTTTCTAAATAAAAATTGTAAACTTAAGTTTACAAAAATAAATGTGGTTCTACATTGTTGAAAATCCAACTACAACATGTGGAGACCAAAAGTTGTTTTTCAATTTCAACTTATTTAAGAAGAAATAGGGAATTATTTAAGAAAAGTGCAAGGATGCCAATATAATTGGCTGTAACTGTACCTAAAGTGGACATTGCCATTGACTTACCGCCAAACATTAAAAGAAATTCCATGCCACCTTGTTTATAAGTTCGAACACTGGAATGTGAGATGTAATCTCCACCTCGATTAGGCTGATAAAAATGATTGAATCTAACAGGCTGACTACACCGCTCGCGTCGCGTGTGCGAGCGTTGCAAAATAAATTTAGAAATCTATATTATTCAGTTATTGCACCCACACTGCTCGCGTGCGTCAACGAGCTTCTGCGTTGCCAAGGGCTAAAATAGAAGTCAGTTCTATTTGTGACGCAGATCGCGCTGCAAGTCCTGCCTCTCCCATCTCCTCATTGGTTTATAGAATCAGGTACCCACGTGCCATCTCCTCATTGGTTATACCCATGTGGGTGACTGAAAGACGAACGAGGTTGGTGGCGGTAATGCACCTAATTTATGAAAGTTGTCAATCGCAATATAAAGTCCAGAGAAGATGAAGCCTGGAAACAGGAGAGATAACTAGAAACAATTCGGTTGACCGTTTTATGTGTGGATTAATTGACGGAGTACAGGACCTTGTGCATTTCAGGTAAAATAACAACTCAATGTTTATATCCCAGGACAAATTAGCTAGCAACAGCACACTATCTAAATAGGACAAATTAGTTAGCAAGTGCAAGCTAGCTAGCTAAATTGCCATAAATGTTTAATGCTTTTTGACCTGTCCCCAAATTGATATAATTGGTTCAGAGTTTGTTTTGATATTTTAACCTGCGTGGCATGATTGCGTTTGGTGTGGGGGGACAAAATAAATGTATGCACGATGGCGCACACGCACAGCCAGTTTGGGTTCCGTGTAAGCCTGACACCCTGACTACACCACTCGCATCGCGTGCGCGAGCGTTACAAAATAAATTTTTAAATCTATATTATTCAATTATTGCACCCACACTGCTCGCCACAATCCATAGCCATCCTTTCTTTTTGTAGCCTTAAAATTGGCATCATTTGTGAGTACACATATCGATTATCATGATGTGAGCATTGACATGTTGTTAGTTAGTCAATATTTTTACTTTTACCGGAATTAAAAGATCGCTATCTATTAATGGATTACAGTCCATTCAAATGAATGGTGTTCAGCCTGGTAGTTTGGTTTCCACATAGAAATGAATGCAGTTTACTTATGTTGTTGTGCAAGCTTGTATGATTATATGATTATACTTGAATACAAATGTGTTTCTAATGTCCAATGGTTGATTTTCATAAAATAAGTTGTGTGCTTGCTTAGTTGTGAAATGTTCCCACTTTTATATTGCACTGTAGTAAACTTGAAAGTATTTGGTATTTACATGGTAATGTTAATAGCTTCATTATACAGCCCTCTTACCTCATACCTACAGTACCATGTCCAGTACCAGTCAAAAGTTTGGACACACCTTCTCATTCCAGGGTTTTCTTTCTTTTTACTATTTTCTATGTTGTAATAGTAGTGAAAAATAATAGTGAAGACATCAAAACTATGAAATAGCACATATGGAATCATGTAGTAAGCAAAAAGATTTAAACAAATCAAAATATATTTTATATTTCAGATTCTTCAAAGTAGCCACCCATTGGCTTGATTACAGCTTTGCACTCTTGGCATTCTCTCAACCAGCTTCATGAGGAATGCTTTTCCAACAGTCTTGAAGGAGTTCCCACATATGCTGAGCACTTGTTGGCTGCTTTTCCTTCACTCTGCGGTCTAACTCATCCCAAACCATGTCAATTGGGTTGAGGTCAGGTGATTGTGGAGGCCAGGTCATCTGATGCAGCACTCCATCACTCTCCTTGGTCAAATAGCCCTTACACAGCCTGGAGGTGTGTTTTGGTCATTGTCCAGTTGAAAAACAAATGATAGTCCCACTATGCGCAAACCAGATGGGATGGCGTATCGCTGCAGAATGCTGTAGTAGCCACATTTTATGAAAAATGCTGTGGTAGCCATAATTAAAACAAAACAGAAATACCTTATTTACGTAAGTATTCAGACCCTTTGCTATGAGACTCAAAATTGACCTCAGGTGCATCCTGTTTCCATTGATCATTCTTGAGATGTTTCTTACACTTCATTGGAGTCCACCTGTGGTACATTAAATTGATTGGACATGATTTGGAAAGGCACACACCTGTCTATATGAAGTCCCACATTTGAATTGTCCATAGAGCTCCGAGACAGGATTGTGTCGAGACACAGATCTGGGGAAGGGTACCAAAACATTTCTGCAGCATTGAAGGTCCCCAAAAACAGAATGTCCTCCATCATTCTTAAATGGAAGGAGTTTGGAACCACCAAGACTCTTCCTAGAGCTGGCCGCCCTGCTAAACTGAGCAATCGGGGGAGAAGGGCCTTGGTCAGGGAGGTGACCAAGAACCCAATGGTCACTCTGACAGAGCTCCAGAGTTCCTCTGTGGAAATTGGTGGAGTGCTGCAGAGATGGTTGTCCTTCTGGAAGGTTCTTCCATTTCCACAGAGGAACTCTGGAGCTCTGTCAGAGTGACCACTCCACCAATCAGGCCTTTATGGTAGAGTGGCCAGACGGAAGCCACTCCTCAGTAAAAGGCACATGACAGTCCGCTTGGAGGCACCTAAAGGACTATGAGAAACAAGATTATCTGGTCTGATGAAACCAAGATTGAACTCTGGCCTGAATACGTCTGGAGGAAAACTTGCACCATCCCTACGGTGAAGCATGGTGGTGGCAGCATCATGCTGTGGGGATGTTTTTCAACGGCAGGGACTGGGAGACTAGTCAGGATCGAGGGAAAGATGAATGGTGCAAAGTACAGAGAGATCCTTGATGAAAACCTGCTCCAGAGCGCTCACCTTCCAACAGGACGACAACCCTATGCACAGAGTCAAGACAACGCAAGAGTGGCTTCGGGACAAGTCTCTGAATGTCCTTGAGTGGCCCAGCCAGAGCCAAGAATTGAACCCGATCAAACATCTCTGGAGAGAACTGAAAATAGCTGTGCAGCGACACACCCCAACCAACCTGACAGAGCTTGAGAGGATCTGCAAAGAAGAATGGGAGAAACTACCTAAATACATGTGTGCCAAGCTTGTACGTCGTACTCGAGAAGACTTGAGGCTGTAATCGCTGCCAAAGGTGCTTCAACAAAATACTGAGTAAAGCGACTGAATTTTAAGCGTTTTATTAAATACATTTGCAAAAAAAAAAATCTAAAAACCTGATTTTGCTTCATCATCATTGAGTATTGTGTCTAGCTTGATGAGATAAAAACGATGTAATCCAGAATAAGAATAATAGAATAAGGTTGTAACATAACAAAATGTGGAGAAAGTAAAGCGGTCTGAATACTTTCCAAATGTACTGTGTATCATTCCTGTAAGACGTAAAATAAAGGCACATTGCACAAGCCCTGCGCTTTCAAAATGGCTGTGTTCCTATGGGTATTTGCACTTGTTTTGAGTGCCACCATTAGGTAAAACATATGACAAAAAAAACAACTTTTGCAATGGTAAATGGTGACATTTTATTTCAAACCTAGACTTTAAAATATCTTCTTACCCAACATGAGGACAATTTGGGAACCAAACCCCCCAGAAATAATAACAAATATTTTACGTACACTACATGACCAAAAGCATGTGGACACCTGCTCACTGAACATCTCATTCCAAAATCACGGGCATTAATATGGAGTTGGTCCCACCTTTGCTGCCATAACAGCCTCCACTCTTCTGGGAAGGCTTTCCACTAGATGTTGGAACTTTCATCCCAAAGGTGTTCAATGGGGTTGAGGTCAGGGCAGTCAAGTTCCTCCACACCGATCTCGACAAACCATTCATGTATGGGCTTCGCTTTGTGCACAGGGATATTGTCATGCTGAAACAGGAAAGGGCCTTCCCCAAACTGTTGCCACAAAGCTGAAAGTACAGAATCGTATAGAATTTCATTGTATTCTGTAGTTAAAGTTTTCCCTTCAGTGGAACAAAGGGGCCTAGCCCGAACCATGAAAAACAGCCCCAGACCATTTTTCTTCCTCCACCAAACTTTACAGTTAGCACTATGCATTGGGGCAGGTAGAGTTCCCCTGGCATCTGCCAAACCCAGATTAGTCCGTCGGAATACCAGATGGTGAAGCGTGATTCATCACTCCAGAGAATGCATTTCCACTGCTCCAGAGTCCAATGGCTTGGCATTGCACATGGTGATCTTAGGCTTGTGTGCTGCTTCTTGGCCATGAAAACCCATTTCATTAAGCTCCCGATGAACAGTTCTTGTGATGACATTGCTTCCGGAGGCAGTTTGGAACTCGGTAGTGAGTGTTGCAACCGAGGACAGACGTTTTTTTCCCCCTAAGAGCTTCAGCACTCTGCGGTCCACATACTTTTGTATATATAGTGTATAGATTTTTTTCTTTTATTTGCCTGCAGTTGCTCTGGCTATGTAATTGTCACATTGTTGCTGTACACCTGTATCAGAATCCCACGGTTCTTACCTTTCTAACAATACTAAGCATGTGTTTTGACATTTACATTTATTTGATTAAGGTAGTTAACATTTTCTATGTCGCTTAGAAAATGCCACCATAGGGCATCAGAGTTTACTAGCTAGCTAGTTGTTATTTTATGAATATAAAATTAAATTAAATTAGTCGAGTGTGATTAGGCTACGTCATACTTATACCAATTTGTTCGGTGCGCATTGTATCAGTAAGCTAAAGACTAACATATCTCTTGAGAATCCAAGGCGCCATACCCAGTAGTATTGTCAGAAGGGCAAAGGACTACCAATGCAAGCCAAAGCCAAAGTAATGTTCCGTGAATACAGAGCCCAGATCGTCAAAAATGCATTGTTTTCCACAAGTGTGATAGCTAGCTAATGTGCCAAGTTAGCTAGCTTGTTGCTATTGTCAGATAGCTAGCTATGTAGGCAGCTATCTAGGCAGATAAATTAACGGTAGCTATAACGTTATTACAATGTACCTAACATTGATTCCTTTCTGGCAAACAACATTAATTATTTTTATTACAAAATAAGAATTATACCGTGTTTAACGTTTTTACCTGTTCTGAAGACATTGTAAAATGGAATCGATTTATCTTATTTTCAATTTCGTCCGTAGCTGTTATCGATTCCAATCTTACATTTTCTGCAGCCTAAACTGTTCTGAGAGGATGTTGATGTACTACGTCATTCCCAGCCTACAGTATAGTGCCACATTTGTTGTGTTACAGCCTGAATTCAGAATGGATAAAATATATGATTTTTTCCCATCTACACACAATACCACATAGTGACAAAGTCAAAACATGTTTTTAGTAATTTTTTGCACATTTATTGAAAATGAAATACCGAAATATCTCATTTACATAAGTATTCACACCCCTGAACCAATACTTTGTAGAAGCACCTTTGGCAGCGATTACATCTATGAGTCTTTCTGGGTAAGTCTGTTAGAGCTTTCCACACCTCGATTGGGTAATGTTTGCCCCATTATTATTTTCAAAATTCTTCAAGCTCTGTCAAATTGGTTGTTGATCATTGCTAGACAACCATCTTAAGGTCTTGCCATAGATTTTCAAGTAGATTTAAGTCAAAACTTGTGCTCCGCCACAACATTCACTGTCTTCTTGGTAAGCAACTCTAGTGCAGATTGGACTTTAGGTTATTGAATATATTTATCTATATATTTCCGGATATCAGATATTTTATTAGATATAAGGAGCAGACATGCTCCAGATATGCATGTCCTTAATTTCATATACGCAGCAACAATATTCTCCGTAATGCGACAGTTTCTACATGCATCCAATCCAGACCTCAAAAATCTCACTGCTACTGTATGAGTCCAGGGAGATATCTGAGGTGAGATAAATTGAAGACACGAACCTGATGCGCGTGCACCCACTTACATATATATGATATCTGGTGCATGAAAGAAAAATATGGATTTCATATGTCAAATTATTGAGCATTTTCTGAAAACTCAGAATTGCATCAGAAATCCTCCTTATTTTCAGCATATAAAGATCTGCATATGCAACTCAGCCAAGAGAAGCATTTGTGGAATCAATATAGCTTCATATCTTGAATGTGCTGAGAAAACACAGATATGCGATGTACAGTGCCTTGGGAAAATATTCAGACCCCTTGACTTTTTCCACATTTTGTTACATTACAGCCTTATTTGGGCTGCCATTTCACACAAGACTTCCCAGCAATAAATCTAGCACTGTCTACACAGCAGGAATATGGTGCGTTTCGGACAAAAGTTGGATTCAGACGTTTATTTGATAGCGAGGGACACATTTTACTTTACACCTGGTAACTGGAGTTCCTAGTGTTTATACATATATCTTTGTTGACGGGAAAAACATTTTTTTGTGAAGCCGGCCATATTGGGGTAGGGTTATTTTCCGTTGCCACCCACCAGATCCATGTACAACTCAGGGAGTCCAACCATTACACAGACTCCCAATGTTGTGTCCCAAAGCTTTCCCTATTGACAGACTTGTGAACCTACAGAGTACACAGAAATGTTGTTGAAAGAGGGGGGCCTACAACCAAACATATAAATTGTATGTAAATAAGGGAAGTTTGTGTGGGCAACAATAGACTTGTGAAAAACAATATGTGTGCAGTCTTTATCTAGCATACAGTATAAGCATCATTATTGTACTTTTACGTTTATTTACTAAACTGTTCTCTTTTCCTGGATATCTATGCTCCTTACGGTTTTCACTTCAAATTAGCAGACCTAACAGGAGGGTAGATATCCAGGAAGACAGACCATGGAAAAAAATCACATAAAAACAAAGTAGAAAGATCCAGTATATTTTTCCATTTGGTGATACTGTGAAGTCAGTCTGAAAGGAGAGGACATTTCCTCTACGGTGGATGACGCACCCATAATTCCTATTTTAATCCAGCTAGAGTGAGGATATCCAACAATTGGAACTCTTAATCACTTCCAACCAGCAATGAGAATTGTCGGGTAGGGAAGATTTATTATTGAGACTACCTAAATCATATAAACTGGATCAACCGTCTCAGTAACAGGTGCAAAAAGTCCAAACGCTAACAGTTTGGATTGGTTTAGAAAAAGGTATGTTATTTATGTTTGTGTAGCATCAGATTAATCAACCAATCAATGTACATGCAAAAACACAGGTATTGAAACAAACAATTCTGAAAATCAACCTGCAGTAGAGCATACTAGGAAATATGATAGTGATGGGCGTGGTTTTGAGTGGTTTTGAGAAAAAATACATTTGTAATTTTACTCAACAAGCGTGTTCAAATTCAGTTCACTTTGAGCAGAGTTTGTTGATTCAACGTACAATTGTAAAGCCCAATTCAAACGAAAAGCGCTTTTTTTCAGTACATGCTGGAATTAGAAAGCGCAGGAGTGAATGAGAGAAAACAACTGTTTAGAGCAGGCAGGTACGGGGCTCCTGTAGGACATACAGTTGAAGTCGGAAGTTTACATACACCTCAGCCAAATACATTTAAACTCAGTTTTTCACAATTCCTGACATTTAATCCTAGTAAAAATTACCTGTAGGATTGAGGTCAGGGCTTTGTGATGGCCACTCCAATACCTTGACTTTGTTGTCCTTAAGCCATTTTGCCACAACTTTGGAAGTATGCTTGGGGTCATTGTCCATTTGGAAGACCCATTTGTGACCAAGCTTTAACTTCCTGACTGATGTCTTGAGACGTTGCTTCAATATATCCACATCATTTCCCTTCCTCATGATGCCATCTATTTTGTGAAGTGCACCAGTCCCTTCTGCAGCAAAGCAGCCCCACAACATGACGTTGCCACCCCCATGCTTCACGATTGGGATGGTGTTCTTCGGCTTGCAAGCATCCCTCTTTTTCCTCCAAACATAACAATGGTCATTATGGCCAAAAATATCTATTTTTGTTTCATAAGACCAGAGGACATTTCTCAAAAAAATACAATCTTTGTCCCCATGTGCAGTTGCAAACCATAGTCTGGCTTTTTTATGGTGGTTTTGGAGCAGTGGCTTCTTCCTTGCTGAGCAGCCTTTCAGGTTTCCTCCAGCATCTACAGTTGTGGCCAAAAGTTTTGAGAATGACACAAATATACATTTTCACAAAGTCTGCTGCCTCAGTTTCTATGACTGCAATTTGCATTTACTCCAGAATGTCATGTAGAG
Source organism: Hucho hucho (assembly GCA_003317085.1). NCBI lineage: Eukaryota > Metazoa > Chordata > Actinopteri > Salmoniformes > Salmonidae > Hucho > Hucho hucho. Next base: position 180,916 of record QNTS01000842.1, read on the forward strand.
TGATCAAATGACTTGCAATTAATTGCAAAGTCCCTCTTTGCCATGCAAATGAACTGAATCCCCCAAAAACATTTCCACTGCATTTCAGCCCTGCCACTAAAGGACCAGCTGACATCATGTCAGTGATTCTCTCGTTAACACAGGTGTGAGTGTTGACGAGGACAAGGCTGGAGATCACTCTGTAATGCTGATGGAGTTCGAATAACAGACTGGAAGCTTCAAAAGGAGGGTGGTGCTTGGAATCATTGTTCTTCCTCTGTCAATCATGGTTACCTGCAAGGAAACACATGCTGTCATCATTGCTTTGCACAAAAAGGGCTTCACAGGCAAGGATATTGCTGCCAGTAAGATTGCACCTAAATCAACCATTTATTGGATCATCAAGAACTTCAAGGAGAGTGGTTCAATTGTTGTGAAGAAGGCTTCAGGGCGCCCAAGAAAGTCCAGCAAGCGCCAGGACCATCTCCTAAATTTGATTCAGCTGCAGGATCGGGGCACCACCAGTACAGAGCTTGCTCAGGAATGGCAGCAGGCAGGTGTGAGTGCATCTGCACGCACAGTGAGGCGAAGACTTTGGGAGGATGGCCTGGTGTCAAGAAGGGCAGCAAAGAAGCCACTTCTCTCCAGGAAAAACATCAGGGACAGACTGATATTCTGCAAAAGGTACAGGGATTGGACTGCTGAGGACTGGGGTAGTCATTTTCTCTGATGAATCCCCTTTCCGATTGTTTGGGGCATCAGGAAAAAAGCTTGTCCGGAGAAGACAAGGTGAGCGCTACCATCAGTCCTGTGTCATGCCAACAGTAAAGCATCCTGAGACCATTCATGTGTGGGGTTGCTTCTCAGTCAAGGGAGTGGGCTCACTCACAATTTTGCATAAGAACACAGCCATGAATAAAGAATGGTACCAACACATCCTCCGAGAGCAACTTTTCCCTACCATCCAGGAACAGTTTGGTGATGAACAATGTATTTTCCAGCATGATGGAGCATCTTGCCATTAGGCAAAAGTGATAACTAAGTGGCTCGGGGAACAAAACATCGATATTTTGGGTCCATGGCCAGGAAACTCCCCAGACCTTAATCCCATTGAGAACTTGTGGTCAATCCTCAAGAGGTGGGTGGACAAGCAAAAACCCACAAATTCTGACAAACTCCAAGCATCGACTATGCAAGAATGGGCTGCCATCAGTCAGGATGTGGCCCAGAAGTTAATTGACAGCATGCCAGGGCGGATTGCAGAGGTCTTGAAAAAGAAGGGTCAACACTGCAAATATTGAATCATTGCATCAACTTCATGTAATTGTCAATAAAAGCCTTTGACACTTATGAAATGCTTGTAATTATACTTCCGTATTCCATAGTAACATCTGACAAAAATATCTAAAGACACTGAAGCAGCAAACTTTGTGGAAATTAATATTTGTGTCATTCTCAAAACTTTTGGCCACGACTGTACACAAGGTCCTTTGCTGTTGTTCTGGGATTGATTTGCACTTTTCGCACCAAAGTTCGTTCATCTCTAGGAGACAGAACGCGTCTCCTTCCAGAGCGGTATGATGGCTGTGTGGTCTCATGGTGTTTATACTTGCGTACTATTGTTTTTACATATGAACGTGGTACCTTCAGGCATTTGGAAATTGCTCCCAAGGATGAACCAGACTTTTAGAGGTCTACAATTTTTTTTCTGAGGTCTTGGCTGATTTCTTTAGATTTTCCCATGATGTCAAGCAAAGAGGCACTGAGTTTGAAGGTAGGCCTTGAAATACATCCACAGGTACACCTCCAATTGACTCAAATTATGTCAATTAGCCTATCAGAAGCTTCTAAAGCCATGACATAATTTTCTAGAATTTTCCAAGCTGTTTAACTTCTGATACCCGGTGAAATGCAAGGCGCCAAATTCAAAATTCTAAAGTTGAATTATTAAACATGCATCAATATACAAGTGTTTCATAGTCATCAAAAGCTCTGCTTCTTGGCAATATCACAGCGTTGTCAGATTTCAAAAAGGCTTTACGGCGAAAGCACCACATTTGATTGTTTGAGGATAGCACCCCACATATTTTTGCCATTACCATAAATTCATAAGCCATCACGGTTCACACATTTCACAGCGCAAACAAATCAATTACCTTTTGAAGAACTTCTGCTGAGGGCTTCCCAAGTGTTCAACGAAGACAATCCATGATTCTTTTGTTAGAAAAAGTAATGTATTATATCCATAAATCTCTGTTTGGTTGGCGCGTTATAATGAGAAAATACAGCGTCGACTCCTCCATTGAAACGTGAAGAGAACTCGTTCAACTTATACCTATAAACTTGTCCAAGAACAATCAAACATAATTGTAAATGTATCCTTAGGAACACTTTTATGTATATGTTGTATACTATTTCAACCGGTAATATAAACTGGGCGGTAAGACAGGAAAAAACCACAGAGCGTGCCAGCCGGGAACGCGCATTTTCTTCTATTGACATCTGTGTGGACACTTCCTTATTTGTCTTCTTCTACAATCTAAAAGCAGCTAAAAAGAATCAAAACACTTTCTCGAGACTGTTGACATCCAGAGGAAGCAATAGGTACTGCATTCATATGCCCTTATATGGGCATTTTCATAAGGGAGGGGTTCCAAATGAGGCAATGTGTCAAAACCACTTTTTCCAGGACAGAAATTCTTCGGGTTTTCGCCTGCCATATCCGTTCTGTTATACTCACAGACAAAATGTTAACACTTTTAGAAACTTCAGAGTGTTGGTACTAAATATGTGCATATCCTATTTTCTGGGCCTGAATGGGAGGCATTTTACTTTGGGCATGCCAGGCTCTCCAAAACCGTTACCTTGTGCGCTGCTCCCAAAGAAGTTAAAGGCACAGTCAACTTAGTGTATGTAAACCTCTGACCCACTGGAATTGTGATACAATGAATTATAAGTGAAATAATCTGTCTGTAAACAATTGTTGGAAAAATTACTTGTGTCATGCACAAAGTAGATGTCCTAACCGACTTGCCAAAACTATAGTTTGTTAAAAACTTCTTAGGGAGCAGTGGGTCACAGGTGCCCCACCTACGACAACTTCCGCAAAAATGCAGAGCGCCAAATTCAAATTACAAAAGTAGTAAAATAAAACATTCATGAAAATACAAGTGTTGCATACTGTTCAAAAGCTTAGAATCAGATTTGAAAAAAGGCTTTACGGCAAAAGCATAACATTTGATTGTCTGAGGACAGCGCCCCACATACTTCTGCATTAGCATAATAACATAACCAGCAAGGGTGTCACAAAACTCAGAAAAAGCAATAAAATAAATCGCTTACCTTTGAAGATCTTCTTCTGATGGCAAACTGAAGGGTCCCAGCAACACAATAAATGTTCCTTTTGTTCTTAAAAGTCCCTCTTTATATCCATAAAGCTCCGTTTGGTTGGCACGTTTTGTTCAGAAATCCACCGTCCACTCGTCCAATATAGAAGACATAGAGACCGTTAAAAATACACCTATAAACTTTGTCCAAACAACGTTTCAAATCGATCCTTAGGTACACTAATATGTATATAAATGATAATATTTCACCCTGATAATATCCTGGGCGATAGAAAAGGAAAAAACTGAGGTGCACGCTCACGGTCCCGCGCGTAAAAGAGAAGTCACTTCCTCACTCCACTTGCCAAATCTTGTCTTACTCCTCGATTTTTCAAGATAAACGCATGAAACCTTGTCTAAAGACTGTTCACATCTAGTGGAAGCCATAGGTACTGCAACCTTGGAGCTGGATACCAGTATTTCCTATACCAAGTCAATGGGAGAAGAGGCACCTCACAGAATCACATTTTTCCGGATGGATTTTTGTCTGGTTTTTGCCCGCCAAATCAGTTCTGTTACACTCACAGACATTATTTTAACAGTTTTGGAAACTTCAGAGTGTTTTCTATCAAAGCATATCCTAGCTTCTGGGCCTGAGTAACATGCAGTTTACTTTGGGCACATTTTTCATCCGAACTTCAAAATACTGCCCCATAGCCCAAACAGGTTAATGCTTTTCGACCTGTCCCCAAATTAATGTAATTGGTTCAGAGTTTGTTTTGATATTTTAACCTGCGTGTCATGATCGTGTTTGGTGTGGGGGACAAAATAAATGTATGCACGATGGTAAGGCAACCAGCTGCAATAAAATAAAATTCAATTTTATTGTTCACATGCGCCGAGTACAACAGTGAAATGCTTACTTACGAGCCCCTAACACACAATGCACTTTCAAAAAAATATGGATAAGAATAAGAGATAAAAGTAACAAGTAATTAAAGAGCAGCAGTAAAATAACAATAGTGAGACTATATACAGGGGGGTACCGATACAGAGTCAGTGTGCGGGGGCACTGGTTAGTTGAGGTAGTATGTACATGTAGGTAGAGTTATTAAAGAGACTTTGCATAGATGACAACAGAGATTAGCAGTGGTGTAAAGAGGGGGGCGGGGGGCACTGCTAATTGTCTGGGTAGCCATTTGACTAGATCTTCAGGAGTCTTATGGCTTGGGGGTAGAAGCTGTTTAGAATCCTCTTGGACCTAGACTTGGCACTCTGGTACCGCTTTCCGTGCGATAGCAGAGAGAACAGTATATGACTAGGGTGGCTGGAGTTTTTCACAATTTTTAGGGTCTTCCTTTGACACTGCCTGGTATAGTGGTCCTGGATGGCAGGAAGCTTGGCCCCAGTGATGTACTGGGCTACTCGCACTACCCTCTGTAGTGCCTTGCGGTCGGAGGCTGAGCAGTTGCCATACCAGGCGTGATGCAACCAGTCAGGATGCTCTCGATGGTTGCAGCTGTAGAACCTTTTGAGGATCTGGGGACCCATGCCAAATCTTTTCAGTCTCTTGAGGGGGAATAGGTTTTGTCGTGCCCTCTTCACGACTGTCTTGGTGTGCTTGGACCATGTTAGTTTGTTGGTGATGTGGACACCAAGGAACTTGAAGCTCTCAACCTGCTCCTATGCCGCCCCGTCAATGAGAATGGGGCGTGCTTGGTCCTCTTTTTCCTGTAGTCCACAAATATATCCTTTGTCTTGATCACGTTGCGAGAGAAGTTGTTTTCCTGGCACCACATGGCCAGGTCTCTGACCTCCTCCCTATAGTCTGTCTCGTTGTTGTCGGTGAGGCCTACCACTGTTGTGTCTTCTGCAAACTTAATGATGGTGTTGGAGTTGTGCCTGGCCGTGCAGTCATGAGTGAAAAGGGAGTACAGGAGGGGACTGAGCATGCACCCCTGAGGGACCCTTGTGTTGAGGATCAGCGTGGCGGATGTGTTGTTACCTACCCTTACCCCCTGGGGGTGGCCCGTCAGGAAGTCCAGGATCCAGGTGCAGAGGGAGGTGTTTAGTCCCAGGGTCCTTAGCTTATTGATGAGCTTTGATGGCACTATGGTGTTGAATGCTGAGCTGTAGCCAATGAATAGCATTCCCTCATACAGTTGAAGTCGGAGGTTTACATACACTTAGGTTGGAGTCATTAAAACAAGTTTTTCAACCACTCCACAAATTTCTTGTTAACAAACTAGTTTTGGCAAGTCAGTTAGGACATCTACTTTGTGCATGACACAAGTAATTTTTCCAACAATTGTTTACAGACAGATTATTTAACTTATAATTCACTGTATCACAATTCCAGTGGGTCAGAAGTTTACATACACAAAGTTGACTGTGCCTTTAAACAGCTTGAAAAATTCCAGAAAATGATGTCATGGCTTTAGAAGCTTCTGATAGGCTAATTGACATAATGTATCGTGTACCTGTGGATGTATTTCAAGGCCTACCTTCAAACAGTGCCTCTATGCTTGACATCATGGGAAAATCAAAAGAAATCAGCCAAGACCTCCAAATTTATTTTTTAGACCTCCACAAGTCTGGTTCATCCTTGGGAGCAATTTCCAAATGCCTGAAGGTACCACGTTCGTCTGTACAAACCATAGTACGTAAGTATAAAAACCATTGGACCACGCAGCCGTCATACCGCTCAGGAAGGAGACGCATTCTGTCTCCTAAAGATGAATGTACTTTGGTGCGAAAAGTGCAAATCAATCCCAGAGCAGCAGCAAAGGACCTTGTGAAGATGCTGGAGGAAACAGGTACAAATGTATCTATATCCACAGTAAAACGAGTCCTATATCAACATAACCTGAAAGGCCGCTCAGCAAGGAAGAAGCCACTGCTCCAAAACCGCCATAAAAAAGCCAGACTACGGTTTGCAACTGCACATGGGGACAAAGATCATTCTTTTTGGATAAATATCCTCTGGTCTGATGAAACAAAAATAGAACTGTTTGGCCATAATGACCATCATTATTTTTGGAGGAAAAAGGGGGAGGCTTGCAAGCCGGAGAACACCATCCCATCCGTGAAGCACGGGAATGTTGTGGGGGTGCTTTGCTGCAGGAGGGACTGGTGCACTTCACAAAATAGATGGCATCATGAGGAAGGAAATGTTTGTGGATATATTGGAGCAACATCTCAAGACATCAGTCAGGAAGTTAAAGCTGACCTCAATCCTATAGAAAAAGCATGTGCGAGCAAGGAGGCCTACAAACCTGGCTCAATTACACCAGCTCTGTCAGGAGGAATGGGCCAGAATTCACCAAACTTATTGTGGGAGTCTTGTGGAAGGCTACCCGAAACGTTTGACCCAAGTTAAACAATGTAAAGGCAATGCTACCAAATACTAATTGAGTGCATGTCAATTTCTGACCAACTGGGAATGTGATGAAAGAAATAAAAGCTGAAATAAATCATTCTCTCAACTATTATTCTGACATTTCACATTCTTAAAATAAAGTGGTGATCCTAACTGACCTACAAGGATTAAATGTCAGGAATTGTGAAAAACTGAGTTTAAATGTATTTGGCTGAGGTGTATGTAAACTTCCGACTTCAACTGTAGGTGTTAATTTTGTCCAGGTGGGAAAGGGCAGTGAGGAGTGCAATATAGATTGCATCATCTATGGATCTGTTGCAGCGGTATGCAAATTGGAGTGGGTCTAGGGTTTCTGGGATGATGGTGTTGATGTGAGCCATGACCAGCCTTTCAAAGCACTTCATGGCTACAGACGTGAGTGCTACAGGTCGGTAGTCATTTAGGCAGGTTACCTTAGGGTTCTTGGGCACAGGGACTATGGTGGTCTGCTTAAAACATGTTGGTATTACAGACTCGGACAGGGAAAGGTTGAAAATGTCAGTGAAGACACTTGCCAGTTGGTCAGCGTATGCTCGCAGTACACGTCCTGGTAATCCGCCACAGGGCCTTGTGAATGTTGACCCGTTTAAAGGTCTTACTCATATCGGCTGCGGAGAGCGTGATCACACAGTCTTCCGGAACAGCTGATGCTCTCATGCATGTTTCAGTGTTATTTGCCTCGAGGCGAGCATAGAGGTAGTTTTGCTCATCTGGTAGGCTTGTGTCACTGGGCAGCTCTCGGCTGTGCTTCCCTTTGTAGTCTGTAAGGGTTTGCAAGCCCTGCCACATCCGACAACCGTCAGAGCTGGTGTAGTACGATTCGATCTTAGTCCTGTATTGACACTTTGCCTGTTTGATGGTTCGTCAGAGGGCATAGTGGGATTTCTTATAAGCTTCCAGGTTAGAGTCCCGCTCCTTGAAAGCGGCAGCTCTAACCTTTAGCTCAGTGCGGATTCTGCCTGTAATCCATGGCTTCTGGTTGGTGTATGTACGTACGGTCACAGTGGGGACGACATCATCAATGCACTTATTGATGAAGCCAATGACTGATGTGGTGTACTCCTCAATGCCATCGGAGGAATCCCGGACATATTCCAGTCTGTGCTAGCAAAACAGTCATGTAGCTTAGCATCTGCTTCCTCTGACCGCTTTTTTATTGATCTAGTCACTGGTTCTTCCTGCTTTAATTTTGACTTGTCAACAGGAATCAGGAGGATAGAATTATGGTCAGATTTGCCAAATGGAGGGCGAGGGGGAGCTTTGTAGACGTCTGTGTGTGTGGAGTATATGTGGTACAAAGAGCACCGCCTCTGGGTGAGCATTTTCTTGTTTGCTTAGGCGGAATTACAGCTCATTCAATACTGTCTTAGTGCCAGCCTCTGACTGTTGTGGTATGTAAACAACTACAAAGAATACAAATAGGATTGAGTTTGCTCAACATTTGGGCATTTAGATGAACCAACATACAGTGCTGCTTTCCAAAGGCAAACATGAATTTGTAATTTTACTCAACAAGCTTTTTAAAATTCAGCTCACTTTGGGCAGAGTTTGTTGAGTGAACAAACTTTAACACATTAACTCAAGTTCTTGTCCGTTTGAAGTCCACTCAACTCACAAAATAAAACTGATTAAGCGATTGGTTAAGGTGTGTGACTGTTGTGGAAAATGTCCAGTTGTACACACACAAACACACACACACACACATACATACACACACAGTGTCCATTCATCCCCTTATATTGGGTTACAGTATCTGAGAGGTCTGTGACACAACTGTTTGCTCAGTGCTTGGCCTTTGTCACCACTCAGTAATAACATGGGTCCCTAATGTAATAGATCTCTGTAACACTGACACCGAGCATTCACAACACAATCACATATACTTACAGCAACACAACACACGATGCATGGTTTACCACAACACAGCCAGATTATCTGAGTGACCACAACACAACAGCACTATCCGAAAGACCAACCGACAACAAGCCAGTTGCATTGAAGGTTTTGCAAAGACGGATGTGACGTGAAATGTTTGGCCGTTTGCAATGACATTGTATTTGAATGTGATCTTTTTGCGTTGGTGCTTCCATGGCTATGGGTGTTGCATAGGTGTATCCATGGGCCTGACCTACCTTTCCAACACCTACAACAACCAATTATAGGTAATTGGGTCAGAATGTAAGGTACTAGATTATGTATATAATAAGAACACATTGATATCCAAGAGGTTGGTGAGTCAACACAACACATTTGCGAGGGGTTCCTAACATGAGTCATTAATGTCTATTCATAAACAGGCATAGACTGGTGGCATAAATAATACAAGCTTAGCGCAAAAACAGAAAACAACATTCCAATCAATCCATACAATGCGAAAGCATACAGACATTGACATCACTCACTTACGCAATCCGCTCGTTATAGATGTGATTGGTATGCAGCTTGGGTGGAAGTGTGAGTGTATTAGGCTTTCGAATTTTGACAGCACAACATTTTAATCTCCAAGCCCCGAGGCATAAAGAAAGATGCATGCTAAAAATAGCAGGACGTTTTTTATATTAGTTGGAGGAATTGTGACTCACACATGGAGCAAATACTTCAAAGTGTCCTTATTGGGAGGTGGAAGGAGGGGTGAGGTTTAAAGAGGTGTTTTTCAGAATTGAAGCTTCCATGAGACCTTGTTTGGAGGGAAACACAAGCCCAAAATAGACGTGTTTTGTCATGGCATTTCATACTTGTGTCTAAACATTTACCCTCCGACTACAATAGCCCATACCAGACAGACTCACAGACTGACTTCCTCTATTCTCAGCTGAGCAGATGGAGGATTTAGCAGAGGAACACACAGTCTGGATTTAGCAGAGGAACACACACAGGGTGATTTAGCAGAGGAACACACACAGGGTGGATTTAGCAGAGGAACACACACAGGGTGGATTTAGCAGAGAAGCACACACAGGGTGGATTTAGCAGAGGAACACACACAGTGTAACTTCAGGAATAATGACAAGGTGTGTGTGTGTGCATGTGCGTGCGTGTGTACTTGTTTATGTCTATATTTGGGAAATGGGTCACGATGTTAGGCCTTGCAACATGCGGTATATTCAAACTCTTCACTAGAAAAAATGCTCCCATCATGCTTGTCTTGTCACCCAAAACCCTGACTAACTTTTAAAAGATCCACAATCGAGAGTTTCCTGTCGGGCTGTATCACAGCCTGGTACGGCAACTGCTCCGGCCTCAACCGCAAGGCACTCCAGAGGGTGGTGCGGTCTGCACAACGCATCACCGGGGCAAACTACCTGCCCTCCATGACACCTATAGCACCCGATGTCACAGGGAGGCAAAAAAGATAATCAAAGACAACAACCACCCGAGCCACTGCCTGTTCACACCGCTACCATCCAGAAGGTGAGATCAGTACAGCAATCACTAACTCAGAGAGGCTGCTGCCTACATGGAGATCCAATCACTGGCCGCTTTAACAAATGGATCACTTGTCACTTTAAATAATGGCACTTTAAATAATGCCACTTTAATAATGTTTACATATCTTACATTACTCATATCATATGTATATACTGTATTTTATACCATCTATTGCACCTTGCCTATGCCGCTCGGCCATCGCTCATCCATATATTTATATGTACATATTCTCATTCAACCCTTTTAGATTCGTGTGTATTAGGTAGTTGTTAGGGAATTGTTAGATTACTTGTTAGATATTACTGCACTGTCGGAACTAGAAGCACAAGCATTTCGCTACACTCGCATTAACATCTGCTAACCGGGTGTATGTGACCAATACAATTTGATTTGATTTGAAGGCATTTCCCGATGTCCTCGGGAAATGGATAAACGTCCAATTTTGAAGTCCCTCTTGAGTGATTTACCTGGAAATTGAGTTACTCCCAACTGAATGAAAAGTGAAAAAACAGTGGGTTGCTCTCAAAATGCAGGTCTCTAAGTGCGTCTTTGTCATTAATTATTAATCTCCTCACTTAACAAAAACAATTGGGATAGACACTGCCTGTCTATCCAAACTCTTTCTGGGAATAAATAAGAGGATGATTCCTTGAAACCCTTGCAGTGTTATGATTGGGTTGTTCTGCCTATCGCAATAGGTGTAATCGCCAAGAGCCAACAACTGAGCTATAGTACCAAAGCAGTATAGAGGGGCTGTGGGAGAGAGGAGATAAATGGATGGAAAATATGTTTTGACGCTGCAGGAGCCTTAACCCTCATATGACCACCTGGGGTCATTTTAACCCCAGCGAAAAACACCTAGATTAAGTCTGCTTATAGAAATTTGATAAAAAGGACCTGTACTTGAATCTAGGAGACATAATTACAACTCATCCATACCATCATATGGTGGAGAGGAACCTGTATCAGTGTATTTTGACCAGATAGACAGATCGTCTGCCGAAATATAGCACCCCATGTATTTGCCTAAGATTGTACTTTTCAATACCACGTATCGTATTACTGTCTGCAAAACCCAAATGAATTATACTTTTTTGCATATAAAATTTGCCAATGGTATACTTGATAGAACTGCAATACAGAACTCAGACACCATCTGAACATACATAGAGATCTGTATTGGTGTGTAATTCTCCAAAAAGTAGTTATTCTAGGGCAAATCCAAACATTTCAATACAGGTTTCTCTGGAGACATAATATTAAGTTCGCCTCTTCACTGTTGACATTGAGACTGGTGTTTAGCGGGTACTATTTAATGATACTGCCAGTTGAGGCGTCTGTTTCTCAAACTAGACACTAATATACTTGTCCTCTTGCTCCCACTCCTCTTTCTATTCTGGTTAGAGACAGTTTGCGCTGTGACCCCAATTTCTAAGTGACCCCAAACTTTTGAACGGTAGTGTACATTATGGTGTGTTATGCCGTTAACACACTGTATGGACACAAACAATATTAATGTATTTTATTTATAAAGCGCAAAATGTCAATTTGTTTGTCACAAACAGTGGGCTAGTGCTATCCATCCAGCTCTGCCATGGCAAATAAACCACCTGGCTGCATGTGGATGCTACTGACTGAACATGCAGTATGCTTAGTCTAATGCAGTGACAACTTAAAAATACCAAAAACGATTTAGTCCAATCAACGTAAGCTAAATGTCATGTGGCTGTCCATGGTACTCTCTCTCTCTCGCTCTGCGTGTGTGTGTATCTCCATCCATGGCTAATTTAGGAAAGGGACGATTTCAGCTAGCTAGCCACCGGAGGATAACGACACAACGAGATGCAACAATTACATTTTTTTCTGTCAATTACGTTTTGCTTTTGATGTGATGTGATTGGTGGGAAGCCAAATCCAAACTTTGTTTTTAGTGCGCCAGGACCATTCACCGTTGACCTCACTCAGTTTAGCTCAACACTGATTGGCTATTCCTTTATATAAAAAAATAGGCCAAATGCTCGCTTGCTTCCATTGCTATTTAATTCATTGCTACGGTTGGCAACAATCTCATATTCTTTCTGACCAGAAAGAATATGAGATAGATGGGCTCTAATTACAAAGACAGAGGGGCGCTGTTTCGCTCACTTTGATGCTTTCTCCGGTGAGATACGTTCAGCCACTTCTAGATTGAAGGACAATTATGAAACACAGAGGCAAAAGATGCATTATTTAATTTAATTTAAAATTAATCATAATTACACATTTTGGGGGAAGCCTGGCTTCCATTGGCATCCATGAATACACGCCACTGTTGCCAGTAGGAGACACATTTATTATTTTGATCATGCTGCCTTACTTTCAGCTAGGTTATTCTGCAGTCTTTCTCTTCTCCTGGTGTAGAGCAGACAAACGCTACTGATGCTGGGATTTGGCCTTTAGTATGGATGTTTCTGTGCACTGAAAAGAAAGACGGTGTGAGACTGTAAGTAGGATAGATTCTAAAATATTGACTGTGTCAGTGAAGGAAGACGGTAAAAGGAGGACAGCAGTGAAGAAAGACGGTGAAAGCAACAGCTCGATAGAATAGAATAGCATAGAATACAACTTGGTTACAACGGAAATTTGTCTTCTGCGTTTCCCAACACCCCCAGATACACACACAAACACATACACGCACACTCACACACATACACGCGCACACACACACACGCACACACATGCACACATACTTTAAGAGGCACAGGGTCAGCAGCACTGCAGCAGCCCTAGATGGAGAGCAATTGTGGGGGGTTAAGTGCCTTGATTAAGGGCACAATGGCAGGAGATGGTACATTGGATAAGATACTAGCAGCGTTCCAGCTGCCAGTTCAATTCCGGCTGCTGGTCTGCCTCTCTAACCTCTAGGCTACTGCCGAAAATAATTTGAACTTCCCTCACATGTCCAGCGCCCGCAGTGCTAGGAGTTTGCACGTGTCATGCTGCATCTGGCAGGGAGTTTCATTCCTCCATATATCTCTTTCAGGCACTACAGAGGGTAGTGCATACGGCCCAGTACATCACTGGGGCCAAGCTTTCTACCATCCAGGAACTCTATACCAGGCGGTGTCAGAGGAAGGCCAAAACATTTGTCAAAGATTCCAGCAACCCTAGTCATAGACTGTTCTCTCTGCTACCGCACGGCAAGCAGTACCGGAGCGCCAAGTCTAGGTCCAAGAGGCTTCTAAACAGCTTCTACCCCCAAGCCATAAGACTCCTGAACATCTAATCAAATGGCTATACAGACTATTTGCATTGCCCCCCCCCCCCCCCCCCCCCC
>QNTS01000842.1:195257-300187 GCA_003317085.1 Hucho hucho
CCCCCCCCCCCCCCCCCTTAACGCTGATGCTACTCTCTGTTTATTATCTATGCATAGTCACTTTAATAACTCTACCTACATGTACATATTACCTTGACTAACCAGTGCCCTCGCACATTGACTGTGTACCGGTACCCCCTGTATATAGCCTCGCTATTGTTATTTTACTGCAGCTCTTTAATTATTTGTTACTTTGATTTATAATTTTTGTAGGTATTTTTCATTAATCGGCATTGTTGGTAAAGGCTTGTAAGTAAGCATTTCACTGTAAGATCTACACCTGTTGTATTCGGCCCATGTGACAAATACAATTAGATTTTATTTGAGTCCCAGGGTCCTCAGCTTAGTGATGAGCCATGAGGTCGAAGGAAATGTTTGTAGTGCTCCGAGACAGGATTGTGTCAAGGCACAGATCTGGGGAAGGGTACCAAAACATTTCTGCAGCATTGAAGGTCCCCAGGAACACAGTGGCCTCCATCATTCTTAAATGGAAGAAGTTTTGAACCACTAAGAATCTTCCAAGAGCTGGCCGTCCGGCCAAACTGAGTAATCGGGGGAGAAGGGCCTTGGTCAGAGAGGTGACCAATAACCCGATGGTCACGTTGACAGAGCTCCAGAGTTCCTTTGTAGAGATGGGAGAACCTTCCAGAAGGACAACTATCGCTGAAAGCATCACTGCAGCAACCATCGCTGCAGGTTTAAACAGAGCATGACCAGTGACCTAGTTGCTGTCGAGTGAGGGTTGAATTATACTTAGTGTGGCTGCTGTGGTGCAGTTCCATTTCTGGACAAGAGACCAGTGTGGCGTTGAGGTGAAACACCTTTATATTACATGAGAAAAAAGAGAAGTGAAACAGGTTTTTGACGAAGGTTGAATAGGAGTGATGAAAAGAGAATGATGAGGAGCAGAGCATGGTTGAGCATGAATATATACTGAACAAAAATATGAATGCAACTTGTAAAGTGTTGTTCCCATGTTTCATGAGCTGAAATAAAAGATCCCAGAAATTGTCCATATGCACAAACATCTTATTTTTCTCAAATTTTGTGCACAAATTTGTTTACATCCCTGTTAGTGAGCATTTCTCCTTTGCCAAGATAATCCATCTACCTGACAGGTGTGGCATATCAAGAAGCTGATTATACAGCAGGATCATTACAAAGGTGCACCTTGTGCTGGTATAAATGAAAAGCCACTCTAAAATGTGCAGTTTTGTCACAGATATCTCAAGTTTTGAGGGAGCATGTGTCGCGCTGCATGAGGCAAATGGTGGTCACACCAGATACTTACTGGTTTTCTGACCCACACCCCTACCTTGTTTTTAAGGTATCTGTGACCAACAGATATATATAGGTATCATGTGAAGGAATAAAAGTGATAGGAGGTTTGAACTCGCCATTAGAAGGAAACCATGGAAAATCAGTAAGACGACAGCCTTGCGAAAATGTCAATACAGAGGGAAACTGGAGCTGCGGGCATGTGCTGTAGAATAGGAAATGGCAGGTAGTTTAATATTGCGTTTTAAATTGTTGTATTGCAATGAATAAGAGTGTGATGAAGTATGAATGGGCAAAGATGATGGCATAAGAAGATGGCATGAGACAAAGCGACGAGACGTAATAGTTGCCTGAATTAATGTAATTTACCTCGTGTGTGACATGCTGTCGCTAGGCCTATGAGTTGAGGCCCACTATAGAATCACCAATTATCCATAATGTAAAGGAAAAGAACTGCAGAGTGCTGAAACTGAATCTGAAAATCCCCAAAAGTGGGATGCATCCATAGTAAAACCTGTCTCAGAGGGCCAACTGTCTAACACAAAATGAAATCTTGAGATCGTCAAGACACTGTTGCAACATGACCATAGAAACTGTAGGACAAACCATGAAAGTCGCTTGTATAAAGGTGTTATGAAAAACTGAGTGCTAACCAGATGCCAGATGAACCTTGCATGCTAGCAGTAAGAGAACCAACGTGGTGGAACCCATTGCTGGTAGCCTGAATTTGCAAACAGAAGGTGGTGACTGTGAGACCACCCTTTATTAGCTTAGGTGGGACGTTTTGAAGCTTGCATAGAGAAGCATTTTTTCTGAATCAGTTCAGGCAAGATGTAACCCTGTAAGCTTAACCCAAATTTTTGTGCTCTCTGTCACCTCCGGCCACATGACAAATGGCCCAAGACAATGCCTAAGGTTCAGTATACCCTTTTCCCCCTCTAAGGGGCTTAAATGTAACTCTCGCTCTACAGTATCCAGAGGGCTGACTATTGAATGTGTGATAATTCTGTAGTATCCATGTTTGGTATCTATCTGCAACTTGTCCTCTGAGTAGAACTTTGAAGCTATCTATATGGATGTATGACCTCTGTGGTGACTTGTATCTGTACAGGGTGAACTTTAAATTACTCTATGCAATGTTATTTTATTATCCACTTAGAAATTCGGTTTTATTTACAGTGGTCTCATCCCTCACACAAGCCTATAGATGCTGTGACAGACAGACACCCTGTGGAGATTGAGCCTGAATGATCAGGTTACTGTAAACTTGGTATAATTTGATTGGTCAATGGTGGTTGGTTTTACAACTTCAGATATTATAAATGAAATGATGTCTGTTGTTCTCTCTCTTGTTCTGTATCATGTCCATTGGAGGAAGGTTGTGTGATATTTTCTAATTTCCTCGGCTTCTAGGCCTCTGGCCTAGTAGGCATGTTTTTGTCCATGCTTTGTTTTGTAAGTTTAGGATCTATATGCCTAGAATTATTCTTTGTTAATGTCAGTATTGTCTTGTAACTTAAGCTTTATGCCTTGTATGTGAATCTATACATTTTTTGAAAGTTATTCAATAATACTTGCATTGATATTCGCTCCTCATGACATTCTCTTAATCTCAGTCAGTTAAATGCATGATACTTGATTGCACATGGTTTTACTATAATGTTAAACAGAGTCAGATAAAGATAAACATTTTGATAGGCTAATTGCACAGTCTTATTAAGAGTCGCATTTGCGGTATATACTGTATATAATAAACATACCTGTATATGATACATATTACCACACTGCAACCCGGTTCTTCAAAAACTGAAGCTCCACCTGTAACAACAAAATATGATTAGAATAATGACAAAAACCATGCAATTAGCATTAATTGTCACACCCTGATCTGTTTCACCTGTCTTTGCTCTTGTCTCCACCCCCCTCCAGGTGTCGCCCATCTTCCCCATTATCCCCAGTTCGTTTTGTTTTCGTCAAGCCTACCAGTGGTTTTTCCCTTGCTCCTGTCTTGCTCTAGTTCTTTTTCCCCCGGTTTTGACCATTCTGCCAGCCCTGACCCTGCCACCTGTTCTGTACCTTGTCACACCACCCTCGATTACTGAGCTCTGCCTGCCCTGAGCCTGCTGCCGTTCTGTACCTTTCGGACTCTGCTCTGGATTACTGACCTCTGCCTGCCCTTGACATGTCGTTTGCCTGCCCCCCTGTTTTTGTAATAAACTTTTGTTACTTCGAAACTGTTTGCATCTGGGTTGCTACAAGCAACATAACTGAAGCTGATAGCCACAGTTCTTAATTGATATATTACTGTCGATGGCCACCCTGCCACTTGGTTTGCTGCTGGGAGGCTGGAGAATATAACCATTAAATCGAGATGGAACTGATTGCAAGGACTGACTTAACATATCAAGTTATTACAGAAGACATTTTGTTTATGATGAGATGAAATACAAATTATCTGAAAATCCCTAGAGTGATGAGAGTTAAAGGCAGAAGGTCTACTGATTTCATAAAGCATGGATTAAATATTCAATTTTATGAATCACTGAAGACTCAGTTGATAAAATGACTGATATTGCAAAGCACCACTTCTTAAGTAGGCTACGATTATGCATGTAAGCCAACTTTACAGTGTCAAACATGAATGGCTATGCTTACAGACTTTAGGAAATATTTTATCTCTGATTACTATACGATACCAAACCATGATTGCTGGCGATGGCGAGTCAGTTCGACAAGCTGCTTTTGGGTTCACTTTAGTTCGAGTCTACTCTTATGCAACCATACAGTAGCTGTGAATAGTACAGCAGAAATAGGCCTGTGGACCTGTGGACAGGAGGTTCCACGGCCAGGCAGGACACGACCATAAAAAACACGCCAGTGTTATATGGTGTTCCATACGTTCTAATATAATTAATAGAGAGGAGAGAGCGATAGCGAGGGGAGAGGAAACAGCACAACACATTAAGGGGAAAGTGTAGGCCCGTGGGCTACAAACCTGAAACCAAACATAAAGACCTAGACTGCAAACACAACCTAGATCCGTGCTAGATCAACATGACATGATAAAAATAGACAGAGACCTATGATGAGTGAATAATATTGCCACTAGTAAGCATTTAATTGGACTGTGAAGCCTACACCTCGTCTGTCCTGTACATAAGTCAAAAGCATTTGATTTGATTGATTTCACTGTGTGAAAAGGGTCCATATCGGGGATATCTTTACATGAAACGTTTTTGATATTCTGAAGCAGGTCTATCAACAGGGGGTACTTGAGAAGACCCATGAGACCATAGGATTAATGGTAAAAGGAACATGAGGAAGTACTTCAGGGGTACTCCAGGCATGGCAAAAACCAGTTGGTGGTACCGTAACCGAAAAAGGTTGGGAACTGCTGTTCTAAAGAATACAGACCATTTCCAATGAATATTTGGAGTTTTGTGGATATGCACTATATCCTGAGAAATTATGAATCCAGATGTGTCTTTTAGACATATATGATATTTGGGTTACTCCGAATATCACACATGGACATTTCCTATGGCCAGATATGGACACATTCAATATCCTGAGATATGTGACATCCTATTTAATCTGTCCGTGTTGACATATACTGACTGTATACATAGCATGTGTTTTTTTTTCAGCACACTCAAGATAGGAAGCTATATTGAGTCCAGCTATACAGTGCATTCGGAAAGTATTCAGATCCCTTGACTTTTTCCACATTTTGTTATATTACAGCCTTATTATAAAATGTTTTATTTTTATTTTCTATCTACACACAATACGGCATAACGACAAAGCAAAAACTGATATTTTGAATTTTTTGTCAAATTTGTAAAAAATCTAAAACATTTACATAGGATTCAGACCCTTTACTCAGTACTTTGTTGAAGCACTTTCGGCAGAGATTACAGCCTTCTTCTTTGGCATGATGCTACAATCTTGGCACACTTGTATTTGGGGAGTTTCTCACATTCTTCTCTGCAGATCTTCTTAAGCTCTGTCAGGTTGGATGGGGAGCGTTGCTGCACAGCTATTTTCAGGTCTCTCCAGACACTTTCAATCGGGTTCAAATCCGGGCTCTGGCTGGGCCACTCAAGGACATTCAGACACTTGTCCCGAAGACACTCTTGCATTGTCTTGGCTGTGTGCTTAGGGTCGATGTCCTGTTGGAAGGGGAACCTTCACCCAAGTGTGAGGTCCTGAGTGCTCTGGAGCAGGTTTTCATCAAAGATCTCTCTGCACTTTGCTTTGTTCATCTTTGCCTCGATCCTGACTAGTCTCCCAGTCCCTGCCGCTGAAGAACATCTCCACAGCATGATGCTGCCACCACCATGCTTCACCATAGGGATGGTGCCAGATTTCTTCCTGAAGTGACGCTTGGCATTCAGGCAAGAGAGTTCAATCTTGGTTTCATCAGACCAGAGAATGTTGTTTCTCATGTCTGAGAGTCCTTTAGGTGCCTTTTGGCAAACTCCACGTGGGCTGTTATGTGCCTTTTACTGAGGAGTGGCTTACGTCTGGCTACTCTACCATAAAAACCTGATTGTTGGAGTTCTGCGGAGATGATTGTCCTTCTGGAAAGTTCTCCCATCTCCACAAAGAACTCTGGAGCTCTGTCAGAGTGACCATCGGGTTTTTGGTCACCTCACTGACCAAGGCCCTTCTCCCCCGATTGCTCAGTTTGGACTGGCTGCCAGCTCTAGGAAGAGTCTTGGTGGTTCCAAACTTCTTCCATTTAAGAATGATAGAGGCCACTGTGGTCTTGGTGACCTTCAAATGTTTTGGTATCCTTCCCTAGATATGTGCCTCGACACAATCCTGTCTCAATTCCTTCGACCTCATGACTTGTTTTTTTCTCTGACATTGTAAAACGTGGGACTTTATATAGACAGGTGTGTGTCTTTCCAAATCATGTTCAATCAATTTAATTTACCACAGGTGGACTCCAATCAGGATGATTTACATGGTCAATGGAAACAGGATACACCTGAGCTCAATTTCGAGTCTCATAGCAAAGGGTCTAAATACTTATGTAAGTAAGGTATTTCTGTTTTTTATTTTTAATAAATGTGCCAAAAATTTGCTCTGTCAGTACGGGTATTAGGTGTAGATTGATGAGAAAAATATGATATTTAATACATTTTTGATTATGGCTGTAACGTAACAAATTGTGGAAAAAGTCAAGAGGTCTGATTACTTTCCGAATGCACTGTACATCTCTTTGTTGAGGTCCATATCCGGATCGTAATATGCTTTAGATATGCTGAAAATAAGAACAATTTCTGATGCATTTCTGAGTTTTCAGCACATGCTTAATAATGTCACAAATATGAAATACATATTTTTCTTCCATGCACATGTTATTTTTTGGATTCCCTCTGGATATCATGCATGATGTCGCTGACAGAGAGGGCTGCCTCGCTTCTAGTCCTTAGGAAATTTTGCAGTATTTTTTATTTTTTTTAAATGTATTATTAATTACATTGTTAGCCCAGAAAATCTTAAGTGTTATTACATACAGCTGGGATGAACTATTGGATATCAGAGCGACATCAACTTACCAGCACTACGACCAGGAATACAACTTTCCCGAAGCGGATCCTTTGTCCGAACCCCCCAGGGCATCTGAACTGATTCCAGAGGCTGACCCAAAACAACTTCACCGCAGAAGAGGTAGACGGAGCGGCCTTCTGGTCAGACTTCGGAGGCACGCACACCACCCACCACTTCCGAGTATATTACTCGCTAATGTCCAGTCTCTAGATAACAAGGTAGACAAATTAGGGCAAGGGTTTCTTTCCAGAGAGACATCAGGGATTGTAACATACTCTGTTTCACGGAAACATAGCTCTCTCGGGATATGCTGTCGGAGTCGGTACAGCCACCGGGATTCTTTGTCCGTTGCACCGAAAGAAAAGAAAATCTCTCTGGAAAGAAGAAGGGCGGGGGTGTATGTTTCATGGTTAACGACTCATGGTGTAATTGTAACAACATACAGGAACTCAAGTCCTTTTGTTCACCTGACCTAGAATTCCTCACAATCAAATGCTGACCGTATTATCTCCCAAGAGAACTCTGGACTTTATGCAAACTGGAAACCATATATCCTAAGGCTGCATTTATTGTAGCTGGGGATTTTAACAAAGAACATTTGAGAACAGGGTTACCTAAATTCTATCAGCATATTGAATGTATTACTCACATTGGCAAAACTCTGGATCACTGCTACTCTAACTTCTGCGATGCATACAAGGCCTCCGCCCTCCCTTCGGCAAATCTGACCACGACTCCATTTTGCTCCTCCCTTCCTATAGGCAGAAACTCAAACAGGATGTACCCATGACAAGGACTCTTCAACGCTGGTCTGACCAATCGGAATCCACGCTTCAAGATTGTTTTGATTACGCGGACTGTGACATGTTCCGGGTAGCCTGAGAGAATAATATTGAATTATATGCTGATTTGGTGAGTGAGTTTATAAGGAAGTGCATAGGAGATGTTGTACCCACTGTGACTATTAAAACCTACCCTAACCAGAAACCGTGGATAGATGGCGGCATTCGCGCACAACTGAATGCGCGAACCCCCGCATTTACCATGGAAAGTTGATGGGTGTCAGGAAAACAACCTCTCACTCAACGTCAACAAAGGTTAGGAGCCCGTAAAGCGGCAGCCATCCCCTCCAGCACCATTCTTATTAATATACACATTCCTCACATGGCTAATAGGAAAGAAGAGAAGAATGAGATGCTATGCTGATACGTTTGTGTTCATTCCCACCATGCCTCTATAATAGGAAACAGTGTGAGTTATGTTATGCTTACAGGATGAAGTTAAATAAGCATTCAGACCAGCCTTCCTGATTGAACTTTCATAAACTACATTAGTCTCTATAGAGAGAAAGTCTTCAAAAGCTTTGCGGTTGTGTCTGCTGGTTTGTGTGTGCGTGAGGGAGTGTGTACGGGCGGGAGTGAGTGAGCGAGTGCATGTGTCTACCATCAAAAGGTTAGAGAGATTAAACGATAATGCTGGATCAAAGGCAATCTGTGATACAGTAGCCTCCTTTTGTGTGTGTTTATGTGAACAGTCAACAGAGGACACTCTTTGCCAGTAGCACACAAATGTGTTATTTCGATCATGTGGCGGTACTTTCTGCACGTTATTCTGCAAAGTCTTTCTCTTCTTCTTGTGCAGACCAGACACAAGCTAATATCGCTGTGATTTAGCCTTTAGTATGGATGTTTCTGTGCACTGAACAAAAATACGCTGTGTGAGACTTTGTATGTAGGGTACATTCTAAACTAAAGTATTGACTTTTTCAGTGAAGGAAGAAGGTAAAAGCAACACCTCAATGTGTGAGTTATTGGATCCTCCCTCACATGTTCAGCGCCAACAGTGCGAGGAGTCTGCAAGTGTCATGTTGCCTCTGGCAGGGCAGTATCATTTGTTTGTCTGCCCTCCTCCTCAATCTATCGCTTTCACACCATCCTCCCTTACTACCCCTGTGTCCAGGAGCCAGACAGGGCTCTCTGTCTTACAGTGTGGCAGTTGTACGCTCATACACATAGTCACAACCATACACACAATCTGCATACGCATGCACGCACAAGTGCATTTACGCAAACCCTGAAAGCATACAGTGCTCTTCCAGTTTTTTAGGACTTAGTAGAACATAGTAAATTTGAGGGGGAAAACAACAATCCCTGGTTTGTCATTAATAAGAGATTTAGGCCAATGACTCCCACAGTGGACAATCACAGTGTGTTTTACTGATAAGGCCCAATACTTCTGGTTGTGGTGTGATGCCTAAAGATGCAGATGGCTGTTGAGGGGATCTTTCATTTAGCTCTGATGGGACTCTTGGGAGGAGAAAGGGTGCTGGAATCCACACTAAACTTCTTACATCACCATTGACTAAAGCTAGTTAGCTAGTTTGTTTGTCGGCCCGCCCATATCTCAGTCTAGGCTACATTCCACTGACCAGTGCGTCTCAAATTGCCTTCTAGATCGTAGTGAATACATTCATTGTGGATGGGGGGAACTGATCCTAGAGCAGCACTCATACTCTGAGACGCTTTATGAAATACAGACCCAGGAGTTACAGTGCATTTGGAAAGTATTCAGACCCCTTCCTTTTTTCTACATTTTGTTACTTTACAGCCTTATTTTAAAATGTATCAATCTACACACAATCATACCCCATAATGACAAAGCAAAAACAGATTTTTATACATTTTGGAAAATGTATTAAGAATAAAAAACTGAAATACCTTATTCACATAACTAGTCAGACCCTTTGCTATCAGACTCGAAATTGAGATCAGGTGCATCCTGTTTCCATTGATCAACCTTGAGATGTTTCTAAAACTTGATTGGAGTCCACCTGTGGTAAATTCAATTGATTGCAAAAACCAAGTAATGAGATCGAAGGAATTGTCTGTAAAGCTCCGAGACAGGATTGTGTCGAGGCACAGATCTGGGGAAGGGTGCCAAAACAATTCTGCAGCATTGAAGGTCCCCAAGAACACAGTTTGGAACCGCCAATACTCTTCCTAGAGCTGGCCGCCCGGCCAAACCCGGTACCATCCTTACGGTGAAGCATGTTTGTGGCAGCATCATGCTGTGGGGATGTTTTTCAGCGGCAGGGACTGGGAGACTAGTCAGGATCAAGGGAAAGATGAACGGGGCAAAGTACAGAGTGATCCTTGATGAAAGTCTGCTCCAGAGCACTCATGACCCTCAGCACACAGCCAAGACAACGCAGGAGTGGCTTCGAGACAAGTCTCTGAATGTCCTTGAGTGGCCCAGCCAGAGCCCGGACTTGAATCCAATTTAACATCTCTGGAGAGACCAGAAATAGCTGTGCAGCAACGCTCCCCATCCAACCTGACAGAGCTTGAGAGGATCTGCAGAGAAGAATGTGAGAAGCTCCCCAAATACAAGTGTGCCAAGCTTCAAGCGTCATGCCCAAGAAGACTTGAGGCTGTAATCGCTGCCAAAGGTTCTTCAACAAAGTACTGAGTAAAGGGTCTGAATCCTTAAGTAAATGTGTATTTTTCTGTTTTTAGTTTTGAATACATTTGCCCAAAATTTAAAAAACTGTTTTTGCTTTGTCATTATGGGGTATTATGTGGAGATTGATGAGGTAAAAAACAATTTAATATTTTTTTGAAAAATGCTGTAACATAACAAAATGTGGAAAAAGTCAAGGGGTCTGAATACTTTCCGAATGCACTGTACTATCAGTGTGTGAATGCAGTCTGGACAAATATGTCGATGTACACATTTTCTTTCATTCTAGACATTCTTGAACTGTGCTAACAATTGACAAGTGACCCTGTTCGGAAGGTACTGAATGGAGCAGTAATTAATGTTTATGACTGTTAGTGGGTGTGAAAATAATAAAATGAGGTTTATGTAACTGCAATTTCAAAGGTGGTCCTGGTTTGTAAAACTTCATGTAAATCAGTATTATGACAATTAAGGTTGAGAGGATTTGACTTACAGAACAATTGTAGGTCTATACAAAACAACTGACTTGAAAAACCCTAGCTATCCAGTTCTATCCTCTGGCAGATACACAATGTGAACAATCTTTGCTTCGGATAAGTCATCTTTATCCATCAGATGACACATTTAGCTCCTTGTGTTGGCCTACAGCAGCAAAAAGGAGACCAATGTAATCCTTGCATGTATTGACATTTTGACATTTTGGGTAGAGATATATCAAAAGTTGTCAGTGAATATCTTAGATTGCTAAAATGGAAAGTGAAGGACTTGGTATTAATGAAAAAACATTTCAATTTACATAAGTATTCACACCCCGGAGTCAATATTTTGTATTAACACCTTTGGCAGCGATTCAAATCAAATCAAATCAAATTTTATTGGTCACATACACATGGTTAGCAGATGTTAATGCGAGTGTCGCGAAATGCTTGTGCTTCTAGTTCCGACCTTGCAGTAATTTCTAATCTAACAATTTCACATCAACTACCTTATACACACAAGTGTAAAGGAATGAATAAGAACATGTACATATAAATATATTTATGGATTAGCGATGGCCGACCGCATAGGCAAGATGCAGTAGATGGTATAGAGTACAGTATATACATACGAGATGAGTAATGTAGGGTATGTAAACATTATATAAAGTGGCATTGTTTAAAGTGACTAGTGATACATTTATTACATCCAATTTTTTATTATTAAAGTGGCTAGAGATTTGAGTCAGTATGTTGGCAGCAGCCACTCAATGTTAGTGATGGCTGTTTAACAGTCTGATGGCCTTGAGATAGAAGCTGTTTTTCAGTCTCTCGGTCCCAGCTTTGATGCACCTGTACTGACCTCGCCTTCTGGATGATAGCGGGGTGAACAGGCAGTGGCTCGGGTGGTTGTTGTCCTTGATGATCTTTTTGGCCTTCCTGTGACATCGGGGGGTGTAGGTGTCCTGGAGGGCAGGTAGTTTGCCCCCAGACCCAGTTCATCTAAATGTGTGAAATGTTGGACACCTGCTCAAGTCTGTCTAAAAATGACCTATTGTCAGATACAGAGAGAACATTAAAATCTGTGTCAATGTTAATCCATACAGGTTGTACTTGTCTTTGAGCTGTCAATCTGACCATTGTAGTACGGGGATGAAAAGGTAAGTAGTCTGTCTATCTTTATCAATAAAATACCAGTGAATGTCCTTTAATTTTACTTAAGGTTAGTAGGCTAAGGCTTACTTGTCTAAGATGTCATTTTGAGGCCAATGCAGGTCAATTTGAGGCCATATGTAAGATTGAGTTTTACTAATTTAGCCAATGTTCACACATTTCCTGAAAAATCTACTTACAGTACCTAACTAACAGATATCAAAGTGAGATTGATCGAGTTATAAATCAAAGGAGGAACAGATGAATAACAAGACCTAATGGAGAAAGATCTACCATTCACAAACACAGAAACAACAGACACACACAAACCTTTTAACCAGTGATCTTTCTATAGTTTTGAGCATAAATGAAAACATAACAAATCTTGTGTCTTGTCAGACAGCCAACCAGACTAAGATAATCACAACATAGAAAAACCACAACAAGGAAATGATGGAGGGATGATCCTAAACAGAGATGCCAGGGCCTGAGTCACAATCCCTAACATGCTGTTAATCATGTGGTTGGAACAATTTGCATGGTTTTAGGAAGGCTGGGCTTGTTTTTGTGTTTGAGCGAGCCAGTGCGTCAGAGAATGGCCCATCAAACCCAACCAGGAACGCTTTCATAGCTGATATCTGTAATTTAATTTGCCTCTTGTTTGTTTACGTCCAGCTTTGAGCCCCAAGGCAGGCTTGACGGGGCTGATGAAAACACCAAAGTAAAGCAAGGATGATTCCATCTGAATATTTGAAATTCAAGGATAAGAAAGATGCAGACGTGTCAAGGAAAGTGATTGTTGTTTTGGATCTGTGATGTTATTCAAAACTGATTTGAAGTCCAATATACAGTAGGTTTCAGTTCTACTTTTTTACCTCTTGAAGGAGAAAGATAGGTACTGATAAGGTAAGGTAGGCTCATCACCCCACTCACGACACACTTGTACACAGCCTCCATCTGTGGGTGTGTGTATGCCTGTGACTCTCTCTGTGTGTGTGTGTGTGTACATGTGTACGTGCATGCGTGTGTGCGTGCGTGCATGCATGTTTGTGCATGCATCCATGCGTGAGGGGATGTCAACATAATAACAGCTTCAAGTTGCTCACTCATGGATATCCTGACCAAAGATGTTTCTACTAATGTGGAGGTGATATTTCTATGCCCATTTCTTGGAATGTATCCAAATAGATCAAACCGTCAACACTATCCTGCACACAGCCATACACTTCAGCAGAATTGGCCCACATCATCCTCCCTCTTCCTGTTAACTGTTTAACCAAGTCAGGTTTAGAGCAATAGGACATCTGCATTTGGAGACCACACCCCCTAAATGGATATTGCAGTGTTTCAGAAAAGTAATTTGTATTGACTGTTGTCTCTAGCTGGATAAGATGCTAATGAGTGAAAGGGATGATATTTGTGGTGCCACAAATTCCTAATGAGTTAATTGTTACATGATTAATTTAATCAAGTATTAATTAAGCGTAGTAGGTAATTATTTGATAAATAGCAGTCATCACATTAATGATAGTCACGACAGCTGTTAAGTTAAAACCAAGACTCGAATTGAGGGGGTAGGCCTACCTTTCATTAGCTTAAAATGATTTAGGTAATTTGTGTGGTATTAAAAATTATTCTGCTAATATGTCAAATGAAATAGAATTGCAGGAAATGCTTATCAAATAAGTTATCGGACCTGCAAATACGATGATAGATTAATGCAAGGCTTTTACTATAAAGGAGTTCTTTCCACTCCTACTCTTGTCCAAGGTGGTCTGCGAACCCACAACCTTCTGGCCCGCAGCCCTGTGCGCTATCAAAATTACTGCGTTGCCATGTAATGCTTTCATGATGACAAACAGTTTTTAAAACTGCATATCTAAGGCTCTGGTCTGTCCAAGAAGTGAGGGTAAATGGTTGACATGTTCTCTGCTATCCACTTTATGTTTAAAATATTATTTTGGGTATAGGGGAGGGTCACTTGTTTTATTGCAAGCGTAAAGGGAGGGTTAGGTAAAATATATTCTGCTGGAGGGAGGGCAATCCATTTTCATTTCAGAGAGGTCCGATTTTCACCATGTAATCCATAAATAATGTTCACTCCCTAAGTTGTGTGAGATGTTCGTTTTGTGTCAATATGACAGTGAAATATGTCTGGCACCACAAATTCCTACCGAGTTACTACGTATATCCTGACTTAAACTCTAAAGATTATCTAAATATCTCTTACATCAATAACAGTCAAGTATTACCTCATCAGTCTCATTCTGAAAGTCGCATAATTCTTGGATATCTGCATGAACCCTAACCTAAGTGATGAATCAGCGATACACAAATTGACTTAATTACTAGCTAACTAAATCATCACACAGAATACGTAAACACACACAGCATAGGTTATTGATTACATACATAATACAACGAAAACAGGTCCCTAGTGGACTAACAAAAGCATGACCGTTTGGTTACGCAATGGAAAGGGAGAGCCTACAAGGAGAGGGAGAGACAAAGAGTCAACTTATCGTACATACATTTGGAAACTTTGCGCACCGTAACCAGAACACTTAGCACCCTAACAACCGCTCATTCCGATTAGAAATTGTAATGAATACTCAGGGAGAAAAAGGTGTAGATTCACCCGCAGAGCGCGGCAGGTGTTTATTTCACCTTCGCAGAAGGCAGGAATCGTGGTCACAGGCAGGCAATGGTCATACACAGGTAGGTGAATCAAAACTAGGACTGAAGGCTATAACTTGTTCAAACAAACGAGCTAGGAAAAGGCTTAGTAGAGTCAAAACGAACAATACCTCACAAAGGCACAAACAGAATGAACTGAACTAAATAAGGAGCTGATGAGACCAGGTGGGTAACTAACACAGGTGAAATCAATGAATAAAAATGAAAGGGCTACGTTCAAGAACACAAAGAAACAGGGCTACGTTCAAGAACACAACGAAACAAAACACAAGGTTGACTAAGAAAATAAGTACAGAACTTTACAGAAATGCAATATATATTTACGCGTAGATGTCTTTTTCTGTCGTCTCTCTGTTGAAACCACTCAATCTCTTTATGGGAAGTGGTTTGATGTAAGCCTTTGGTTGTCCACCAGAGTTCACAATTCTTACTTGTAGGCATCTTTGTTCGTTAGAAAATATAATTCAGATGTACCACACAGTGTTCAGAGGGAGCTGTTCTTCCCTTAGGGACGTTCCAACACGCCAACACAATGTCTGTGCTATCATGGGCGTGGTTACTGACTGGGCCCAGGTTTATATGAAAAGCCATTATCTCATTTAGAAAGCTAAAATCACATTTCTGTCTTTGTTTAAATATTGTCATACTAAATCATATATTTTACACAACATTTAGATGCAAACCTGACAACTAGAATGTGTACACCCTCCTTAACTATTCACAGATTCATAAATATACAATTGTTGCATAGTCATCAAAAGCTCTGATTCTTGGCAATATCACAGCGTTGTCAGATTTCAAAAAGGCTTTACGGCGAAAGCACAACATTTGATTGTTTGAGGGTAGCACCTCTAATATTTACACATTAGCATAAATCCATAACCCAACATGGGTCTCACAAAACGCATAAAATCGCAATCATAAAATCGCTTACCTTTGATGAACTTCTGCTGAGGGCTTCCCAAGTGTCCAACGAAGACAATCCATGCTTCTTTGGTTAGAAAAAGTCATTTATCCATAAATCTTCGTTTGGTTGGTGCGTTATGATCATAAAATCCACCGTTGAGTCGCCCATTGAACCGTGAAGAGAATACGTTCAAATTATACCTATACACTTTCTACAAACAAATCAAACATCATTTTTTATGTATCCTTAGGTATCCTTTTGGGTATATTTGCTGTAATATTTCAACCGGACGATAACGTGAACGATAGGAAAATAAAATAAAGTGGTGCGCGTTCACAATCTCGCGCGCGTCAAACCTTATTTACAAAAGTGGTCGCCTGACAATTTCCTCTCCCTATCCGTTCTGGTCACTGCTAGAATTCCCAGTCTTTGACTGTTGACTGCTGACATCTAGTGGAAGCCATAGGTACTGCAGTCTCAGTCCCACATAAGATTGTATGCAATAGGCACAATGGAGAAGATGCTCATTTACAAAAAAAACTGCAAATGATGGATTTTCCTCTGGTTTTTGCCTGCTATATCACTTCTGTTATACCCACATACATTTTAACACTCTTAGAAACTTCAGAGTGTTTCCTATCCAATAGTACTAATTATGTGCATATCCTATTTTCTGGGCCTGAGTGGCATGCATTTTACTTTGGGCACGCCAGACTCTCCAAAACCGTCACGTCAGGAGCCGCTCCCTAAGAAGTTAATGATATCACAAAATAATAAACACTTTAACTGGATTGTTCTTTAAATCCCCACCGACCATGTCCCACATTCTTTATGTTAGAAATATTGTTTCATTATCCACTTTTGGATGTTGGAGTTTTGGTGGCAAAGTCTCTCTGTGTAACAAAGGATTTTCAGCCATCCATTTCTGCAGAGCCAAAGGGAGAGTTTCTGCAAGGTATTTAAGTCATAGAACAGGCCAAACTCCCCCCCTCTCCTCTCCTGTGGCTATCCTCAAACATTTGCCTAGCTGATGGGTGCTTTTGATCCTCACCAAGGTGAGAGAGTCATGACAGCCCTTCGCTGACACAGAGGAAGGCTATTTAAAGAGTGCATGGTGGCTGGAGGAACTGTTCGACAAATCTAAGGATATAGCAGTCTATAGCCTAATTTCGTCTCTCAAACTGGTAGGACTACCCCTTATTTCTTAAATAGGAAGACATAGGCTCAAACACAAAGCCCTCTTGTTAGAAAAGTCCAATTAAAATGAAGATGGTTGAAATTAATTATGGCTTCTCGAATTTGCCTACTTTCAGCACCAAGAGCTGTCCATTTCTGAGTGATTGTGCTGCGACTGCTGCTTCAAGTTACTAGAATCTGGTTTATTGTGAGGTCAAAAACTTTGATAAATACATAATGGGCAAGAAACATATTGTTTTTAGTAGTATAGTAGTAGCAAATTTAATAAACAATGGATAGTCGAGGGGCAGCTCTTGGGGAGAACTGTGGGGGGGATTTTGGATGGTTGCCATCTTTTTAAAGTACATTAAGACATCATAATATGGCAAAGTTGTTTCCTACTAATTATTTGGCCACTTTAGCAATGTCATTGTATTTCCATGCCACTAAGTTAGTGTAATTCAGACTAAAAAGTCACATTAACCTCTGAGGGTCAACCCATGTCTAGGGCACAAATAAATATTGGATGCAGCTATGGCGGTACTAGCAAACATAATTTAACTGTATATATGAATAGTGTGTGTCACAACTTCCGTTGAAATTGGTCCCTCTTCTTGTTCGGGCGGCGTTCGGCGGTCGACGTCACTGACCTTCTAGCCATCGCCGATCCTTTTTTCTTTTATCCATTGGTTTTGTCTTGTCTTCCATCACACCTGGTTCCAATTCCCTCAATTACATGTTGTGTATTTAACCCTCTGGTTTCCCCATGTCCTTGTCTGTAATAGTTTTTTGTAATTGCATGTGCATGTGTGTTTTGGTGCGCGTCGGGTTTTGTACCCAATTTTGTTCGTGTTACATTTTATGCCGTGTGTTTTGTTTATTAACTACTTAGGGAGCAGTGGGGCGCTAGCGTCCATTAGCATAAATTCATAAACCATCGCGGTTCACACAAAACACATTTCACAGCGAAAACAAATCCCTTACCTTTTGAAGAACTTCTGCTGAGGGCTTCCCAAGTGTCCGAAGACATCCCAATGGTTCTTTTGTTAGAAAAAGTCATTTATTATATCCATAAATCTCAGTTTGGTTGGCGCATTATGTTCATGAAATACAGCGTCCACTCGCCCATTGAACCATGAAGAGAACTCGTTCAACCTATACCTATACACTTGTCCAAAAACAATCAAACATCATTGATAATGTATCTTTAGGAACACTTTTATGTATATTTACTATAATATTTCAACCGGATTATAAACTGGACGATAGGAAAGGAAAAAACCACAGCGCGCGAGCCTGTGAACGCGCTTCCTCTTCTGTTTACATCCGATGACCAGTTCGAAATTCTTCTTCTATTACCATCCAGAGCAACTAAACATCATCAAACACTGTCTAGAGACTGTTGACATCCAGTGGAAGCAATAGGTACTGCAATCTTACTCCTATATATGTCTGTTTTCAATAGGGAGGGGTTCAAAATGAGGCAATGTGTCAAAAACACTTTTTCCAGGATAGAAATTCCTCGGGTTTTCGCCTGTTATATCAGTTCTCTTATACTCACAGACAATATTTTAACACTCTTAGAAACTTCAGAGTGTTTCCTATCCAATACTACTAATTATGTGCATATCCTATTTTCTGGGCCTGAGTGGGAGGCATTTTACTTTGGGCACGCCAGACTCTCCAAAACCGTCACCTCGGGAGCCGCTCCCTAAGAAGTTAAACTGCTCCGGCTATTACCAAGTTCTGCTCTCCTGCGTCTGACTTCCCTGCCACCAATTACGCACCCCTTACAGAATTACGGACCTAAAGGATGGAGTCAGCAGGAGCAGGTACCCCGGGAATAGGGGTGGAGGAACGCGTCCGGGAGCACGCAGCAATGCTCCAACATCCTGGCACCGCCATGGACCATGTTGTCCAGACAATGGACCGCTGGGAAAGACAGTGAGTTCTTCCAGCGCCTCCACCAGCACAACCAGGGTCTCCTCTGAGCGCCCCTCTGAAGAAGAAGGAGGGAGGTCTGCGCCCGTGTATTGACTATCGGGGTCTGAACCAGATCACTGTGAGGTATAGTTACCCACTGCCCCTCATAGGCACAGCGATTGAGTCAATGCACAGGGTGCGCTTCTTCACCAAACTAGATCTCAGGAGCGCTTACAACCTGGTGCGTATCCTGGAGGGAGACGAGTGGAAGACGGCGTTTAGTACCACCTCAGGGCATTATGAGTACCTCGTCATGCCGTACGGGTCAATGAATGCTCCATCAGTCTTCCAATCCTTTGTAGACGAGATCTTCAGGGACCTGCACGGGCAGGGTGTAGTGGTGTATATCAATGACATTCTGATATACTCCACTACACGCGCCGAGCATGTGTCTCTGGTGCGCAGGGTGCTTGGTCGCCTGTTGGAGAATGACCTGTACGTCAAGACTGAGAAATGCTTGTTTTTCCAGCAGTCCGTCTCCTTCCTAGGGTATCGCATTTCAACCTCAGGGGTGGAGATGGAGAGTGACCGCATTTCAGCTGTGCGTAATTGGCTGACTCCAACCACGGTAAAGGAGGTGCAGCGGTTTTTAGGGTTTGCCAACTACTACCGGAGGTTTATCCCAGGTTTTGGTCAGGTAGCGACTCCCATTACCTCACTGCTGAAGGGGGGCCCAGTACGTTTGCAGTGGTCGGCTGAGGCGGACAGGGCTTTTAGTCACCTGCGGGCTCTGTTTACCTCGGCTCCCGTGCTGGCCAATCCGGATCCCTCTTCGGCGTTCATAGTGGAGGTGGACACGTCTGAGGCTGGGATAGGAGCTGCGCTCAGGTACGCCACCGAAGCTCCACCCCTGTGCCTTCCTTTCAAAGAAGCTCTGTCCGGCAGAGTGAAACTATGATGTGGGGGACCGGGAGCTGTTGGCTGTCGTCTAGGCCTTGAAGGCATGGAGACATTGGCTTGAGGGGGCTAAACACCCTTTTCTCATCTGGACTGACCCCCACAATCTGGAGTACATCCAGGCGGCGAGGAGACTGAACCCTTGCCAGGCAAAGTGGGCCATGTTCTTTACCCGTTTTGTTTTCACCCTGTCCTACAGACCAGGTTCCCAGAATATGAAGGCAGACGCACAGTCCCGGATGTATGACACAGAGGAGCGGTCAATGGATCCCACTCCCATACTCCTGGCCTCTTGCCTGGTGGCACCGGTAGTGTGGGAGCTGGACGCGGACATCGAGCAGGCGTTACGTACAGAGCCCACTCCCCCCCAGTGTCCAGCTGGGCGCCTGTACGTTCCGTCTGCTGTCCGCGACCGTTTGATCTATTGGGCCCACACGTCACCCTCCTCTGGTCATCCTGGCATCGGTCGGACAGTGCGCTGTCTTAGTGGGAAGTACTGGTGGTCCACTTTGGCTAAGGACGTGAGGGTTTATGTGTCCTCCTGCTCGGTGTGAGCTCAGTGCAAGGCCCCTAGGCACCTGCCCAGAGGGACGGCCGTGGTTGCACCTGTCGGTGTACTTCCTCACGGATCTTCCTCCCTCACAGGGTAACACCACGATCCTGGTCGTTGTGGATCGGTTCTCTAAGTCCTGCCGTCTTCTCCCTTTGCCTGGTCTCCCTACGGCCCTACAAACTGAGGAGGCCCTGTTTACACGTCTTCCAGCACTACAGATATAATATATAATAAAGCCCAAACAGATATAATATTTGACTAAAACATAATAATTTCAAACCTTGCTTACATTTTTATATGATCAAGTGTCTCTCTATTATGCATGGAAATACTTGGGAACAGATTTCCCAAATTAAAATAATTTGGAGCTGATTTCCTTGTGTTTTTACTGTTTTTTATGTCCAACAATAAATGAATAAAATGTTAGTTCAGAAAACTTGGGGAGGCAAATAAAAAAATGGTCCCATGGGCCGCCAGTTGGGGAACACTGGGCTATGCTATGGCACCTGGCAATGCAAAACGAAGTCGCCCATTGTCAGACTCTTTTTACCGGTCCGGACACGTCTAGACTGTTCAGCTCCTCAGTGGTGGAAAGCAGTAAGGCACAGAAACACAGTCTAATTCGTGATTGAAAGTTATTTTTTCATCATCATTGCAAACATCGGCTGGCAATGATGATGAAGGCTTTTTCAGGAACTATGATGTGGCAGCAACTATAAATATTAGCCTACATGATCACACAAAATGTGGGGTGTTTTTTCCCAAAGTGCCGGAAGTTGCAAATTTTCGACTTGCTAACTAGTTGTAGTTGTGCTGCGTTCAACGAATCAGCAAGTCGGAAATGTTCAAGTTTTTACTTCCGACTAGTACGTGAACACATCTGTCCTGCTTGTGCAACTGCAATATCTGTTACAACAGAGAAGGTTATAGCAAAGACAGTACAGAATGAAGGTAGGCAGAAACTGCCTCTAAAATAGAAATCCCAGATCACACTTGTAGGCGATGACATGGCGACGTTGGCTAGCCAAGCTCATGCACAGAAAGACTTCACGGTCGTCTTGCGTAGAACTGCGCATGTGCAGGCCGTCAAATCAAAGGCACAATCGGTTTAAAGTAGCTTTTGACGAAAATGAAAACATGTCAGTTTGTCACTTTTACGAGGTTGGGGTAATAACATGTTCAACTACTTAAGACATTGGCTAGAATCTAGGTTGTGCCTTTAAATTTCGTGAAAATTAACAAATAAGGAATCATTTTTATTTTATTGACTTCTCAAACGCCAAACCCCCCTTGGTCTGCTTGGTTGTTTCGCAAGCTTTCCCGGAAGTCTCCCGATGTTAGAAACGCTGTGGTTATAACCACAGCCAAATAATACCACCTCAATAATACAGACAGTAACACCTCGAACACGCCGACAGTGTCATTGCATTTTTGCACACCATAAGTACATACATTTCCAATATCAAATCAAATTGTATTTGTCACATGCGCCAAATACAACAGGTGTAGACCTTACAGTGAAATGCTTACTTACAAGCCCTTAACCAACAATTCAGTTTTAAGAAAAATAAGTGTTAAGTATAAAATAAGCAGATGGCTTGGCAGAAATGGTAGCAGAAGGTGAATGCTGAACTTTTGTTGCACACAAATCCAGATGATGCTGCATACCATTTTGCGCGTGTTTAACTGTGTGATCGATGCATAAAGTAGGTAGTAGGGAGTGGGGAGTGGGGGAAGTTGGAACGGACTCATGTACCAGCGCTTGTTGATGACGTATCAGTTATTAAAGCAGACGCAATGGAGGTAGAGGCAACAAATGAAGATTGCTCCTGGCTTCCTTTTATTCTTGATATTATAAAATGGTAAATCAATTCTGCAGCTTTTTTATTGTGCATGTTCCCATACCCTTCACATAAAGCTTTTGATTATGTTGTACTCCTCTCGTGTGAAACCAACGTTAGTAAGATAACGTTATTTAGTTAGCTAGAACCATGGTAACGCTACCCGGCTAGCGATAGTTTGTTTTGGTTGTGGCTTTGAAGTGTTAGGTATATCGCAGCACAAAATAGATGCAGTCAGAGAGTATAGAATAGTTAATAATGAGATGTCATTTAGCTGGCAAAGCCTCATGTGCCGTGTTACTTTAGTATGCACTTTCACAAGGCATTATTATGACTATATCTATCGTTACGTGCTGCTTGCAAAGGCTGGGCTCCGCAGCATCAACAAGCTGTACTTCAAAAGAAACTGCAATGTAGCCTAAAGTCTTATTGAAATATTTTCTCCCTTTCGAACAGCATGGATAAAGACAGTACGGATGTGAACCAAGAGCTGACCAAGCTAAAGACTAAGATTCAAGAGACCAGGGAGAAGATCCTAGCCATGCCTGAGATAGAGTCCAGTCCTGGGGAGCAGCAGGAGCAGCTGAAAACCATGAGAGAGAAGGTGGACACCAAGACACAGCTCCTACAAAAATACAAGGGCCTCTGTGTGTTTGACTCTCCAAAATCATAGAGGGATGTGGACAACATTATGGTGAATGGATTATCAGGGCATGGACAGAAAATACTAAACATGGAATCCAAACTAATTTAGCTAGGTTTCACTGTTGTTTCACTTCAAGTTAAATAATGGTGAGTGCAGCGTTCAGTCTGGTTTAACCAGGCTACAAAAGACTGACCTTATTATGCCAAATGCGTTCATCATTCAGTGAATTCATAGCGTGGCTTCTTTCAATTTAGGTAGGTACTGACTGTTTGATATAGGGCAATTGTAGAACAGAATTATTATCAATAAGAAGTGTTAAATAGTGTATATTTAGACGATTTTATTGTTGTATTGTAGAAATAAACACATTTCATTGTGGCTTTTTTTTGTTATTCTCAGTTATGTGTGTGGTATCTGAAGTATTCGGTCTTAACAATGATTGGGAGACATAGCAAAGCAAATTCCTGGAAAGGCCTAGCCCATTCAAGTACCAACACAAAGCAGTCGTCTGCCAAGAGAGAACTGCATATTAATTAGCATTGTAATTACACGTTTCAGCCATTAAACCAAAGGGAAGAACAGAATGTTACAGAAGGCAGGGGGATTATTTTGATTGGTTATGCTTAGGTGTCCCAGTCTTTGCAGGATAGGCATAATCAAGACATGTCACTGTTCTTGTGTATGAATTTACAGGACAAGTTGAGCTAAAGGGGTAAGTTGAGTCACCCTATTTAGGCAGAGGTCATCATTTCATGGAGTGTCAAGGAAGAAACCACATGAAAAAAGTGGTAAGAAAGTTAAGTCATAAAATGTTTTCGCCAAGTCAAATTAATGTATTATGTTAGAGGTTTCATGATGCTTGTATCTAAACCAAAGGAGATCATTTTAAGATTGTTGGATACATCAGTTGGGGTCTCTAACTTTCAATATGAGGTCTTAAACCCAGCATGAAAGTACATCCTTGTAGCTGTGTGGGCTAATATAGTTCAACTGTTTCTTTATTTTACTAGGCAAGTCAGTTAAGAACAAATTCTTATTTTCAATGATGGCCTAGGAACAGTGGGTTTTCTGCCTTGTAAAGGGGCAGAACGACAGATTTGTACCTTGTCAGCTCAGGGATTCAGTCTTGCAACCTTCTAGTTAATAGTCCAACGCTCTAACCACTAGGCTACCTGCCGCCCCAAGGCATCACTGGGATATGTTAAAAGTGTTTTAAAAAAGTACAAAGTGTTTAAGTGTTAAGCCCGTTTTAAAAAATGCTTTAAATTATTTAAAGACACAAAAGCGATTGTAATTATGTTGAATTGTGTTTGGGAAATAAAGATAGACCTGGTTTTAAAAAGGTAGTGGTAATATTTCATTCAGTACAGAATTTGTAGGCGGCTTAACTTACCCTGTTCCGCGGCTCAATTTACCCCATACCCGGGTTAAATTGTGCCATGAGACCACTTTTTTTGGACAAGCTATGAATTTGGATTATTTCCAGGGATACACAACACCCTGAAATATACAATATGTAGATATCTTTGTTAGAAAGAATACTATATTTCAACGTACCCCACTCCCATACACAGGACTAAGCTGAATTTTATGTGTTGAGATGTTTCTGGTTCGATGAAGATTTAGAACAGGACTACAGTAGGTGCTTTAGTCTGGTAGGAAAGCCTTGTTGTTTCTGTTGATGCTCTCATGTAGGACATTACATGTACCAACTGTTATGTTTTCTGTGCCATGGTGTGGGCAGAGGCATGTAGGCCTAGGATATATATTCTTATCATGCTTTATTGAATGGCATTTCACATGTTTGTGTTTGTCCCCAAGGAGTGTTGCCTGAACACTGCAAAGGTAATCTTTGAACTCAGAATTCTTATTTTTAAAAATACACTCAGTGTATAAATCATTAGGAACACCTTCCTAATATTGAGTTGCACCCCCCTTTGCCCTCAGAACTGTTACTCAGTAAAATCTTTGAAATTGTTGCAGTTTGCATTTATATTTTTGTTCAGTATACTTTCCCACTGGGTACAGACATCAATTCAACATTTATTCCATGTTGGTTTAATGTCATTTCATTGAAATGACGTGGAAACAACGTTGATTAAACCAGTGTGTGCCCAGCGGATGAGTTAGGTCTATAAAAAAGCAATAGTGCAAAAGGTGAAAAAGCGGAGAAAGCGCATGGCCCTTTAATTATGTTACCATTATTGGGTAATTATAGTTCGAACTTCCAAGTAGGCTAAATTCTTTCTCAATCTGTAAACTTGTGGTGTGGGACCATTTGGCTCTCAATTGTCTTGAATGCTAGACTGCTCATTGCAGCTTATTTCATTAATTCATGCTTTGGTGTTTAGTCTAGGTAGTTTCCCTAGATACAGTATCTAGGCCTACTAGGTGCAGGGAGTGATGAGTGAATAGAGTGGGACATTTCAAAACACTTGTGAGAAGAAAAGCATGAAGGAACAGAAGAATCAGATTTTTGTATTTATTTTTTCCAGTTCCTTTTTTCTTTCTTTTCAAAAGTTGACGTCGACATACAATAAATATACATTCACAATAGTAAAATTGTTCAGATTGCAACATTCAAGTTTAATTATCTGTTATAAAATGTATAACAAAATGTAAACATTCCTAACATTGTACTCCACGCCAGGAGTCTGTTTTCTCGCCTGCCTGTAAAGATGTCTAAACAACACATTTTACACATTTGTTGTGAATAATCTCACAAAATTTTAAGCCACATCACATAAGGCTCTGGTGTAAAAGAACAAAGTAGCTAACGTTCTTAAATGTCTCGCGGACATGTAACATGCGCTTCCACGTTTGTGGAGTGGCTGAATCTAGACAGTGTCATTGCGCCCGGAGCTCATAGGCTTTCGGCATCGCTTTCTCTCAAGTGTCCGCACTAATGGCAACGGAAGCGGCATTGGCAGCTTTGCGCGCCCAAGGCCAGTCTGTCAGGTGCATCACAAATGAAGCATATCTTTTTAGGTTACAATATCTTATATAAGATTAATCTCACAGTCTTAGCTGATAGTACATCTCTCTTTATCCTTTCCCTGCCCGCCACCGATCGCCTTCTCCTTTATGTACATTAAGTCACTGTGGACGCTCGGGCGCCGGGCGAATGGTGCCACGATGCCATACGCGTCTCCACCGTTTTTCTTGTTCTTATTTTTCAGTGACTTAGTGCGAAGCATGTCGCAGTACTGCACCGAGACCTTGCGGTGGAGGTCCGGGCTCATCTCATTGGGTAGCTTGGCCATGGTGAATAGGGTCTGGAACATTTGGTCTACGTTGGTGTTGCGCTTGGCTGATATCTCAAAGTATGCGCACTGCTCATCTCCAGCCACCAACTGCTCAATCTCTTCACCCTGCACCTCCCGGTAAAACTCCCGGTCGCCCTTATTGCCGCAGATAACCAGAGGCACGTCATCGTTCTCCTTGGTCTTGTTTTTTAGGCAAGACTTGGTCTCAATTATCTGTCTCTTGAGCCTCTGAACCTCCTGGAAGGAGTCTCTGTTGTCTAAGCTGAAGACCAGGATAAAGACATCACCTGAATGGAAACAAGGCATTTAGTATCAGAGCTTCTATGAAACACATTGACATAGGCTACAGCATTTCAACGCGTATTGACTACAAAGACTCACAAATTACGTTATTGAACATGCACACTATTTGAGTTGCAATAACCAGAGATGGAATAAGATATTTACCTGTCAGTATGGATAGTCTCCTCATGGCAGGGAAAGGGTGGTTGCCTGAGGTATCCAATATGTCCAGTTGGTATACATCTCCCTTAATGCTGTACAGTTTCCTGTGAAAGTCCTCTATGGTCGGCGTATACTGCTCATCGAATCTCCCGTTCAGAAACTGAGACACGATGGCTGTTTTGCCCACCTTGGTGGACCCCAAAATCACCATCCTACAACAGTTCTTTGCCGGTATATCAAAGTCGTTCTCTGAAGGTGACATT
Source organism: Hucho hucho (assembly GCA_003317085.1). Taxonomy (NCBI): domain Eukaryota; kingdom Metazoa; phylum Chordata; class Actinopteri; order Salmoniformes; family Salmonidae; genus Hucho; species Hucho hucho. Next base: position 221,858 of record QNTS01000842.1, read on the forward strand.
TTCTTGATCATGATTGTAAAGTAAGTGTGCGTAGAGTGGTTCCAATATGTGTTCACTCGTCGTTTCCTTTAGATTCAGCCAAAGTTGGATTCAACAGTTGGCTATCGTTTAAAGTTCTCAGTGCGCCCTGTTGAGTCTGTCGGAACTATGGGGAGCGCCAGCTATTTAAGCAGAAAGCAGAGCCCTCCCCTCTCCCGACGTCACGGTATTCAGTGCTCCATTGAGTAGAAGGGAAAGGGTAACAGGTGCCAGCTGATACGTCAGTCAGTTCCAGGGAATATGAGACTATGAGAACTGCGTGACCAAGTACCTTGGGGACTTCTACAGATAAGCATTGTAGCGTGCACATGAGAAGAAAGCATTAAGCAGATAAGCATTAAACAAAGCATTACTTAGACAGTTGGGAATATTTAACTATCCAGTCTACACTGAGTATACCAAACATTACGAAGACCAATAATATTGAGTCCCCCACCCCCATTTGCACGGAGAACAGTCGCAGTTCTCCAGGGCATGGACTCTACAAGGTGTAGAAAGCGTTCAACAGGGATGCTGGCCCATGTTGACTCCAATGCTTTCCACAGTTGTGTTAAGTTGGCTGGATGTCCTTTGGGTGGTGGACCATTCTTGATACACACGGGAAACTGTTGAGTATGAAAACCCAGCAGGGTTGCAGTTGTTGTGCAAATCGGTGCGCCTGGCACCTAAAACCATACTCTGTTCAAAGGCACTCGATTTTTTTGTCTTGCCCATTCACCCTCTGAATGGCACAGATACACAATCCATGTCTCAAAAATCCGTCTTTAACCTGTCTCCTCCCCTTCATATACATTGATTGAAGAGGATTTAACAAGTGACATCAACAAGGGAGCATAGTTTTTATCTGGATTCACCTGGTCAGTCTGTCATGGAAAGAGCTGTTCTTAATGTTTTGTACACTCAGTGTGTTGTTAGTAATATTGTGTGTAATGCTTGCTTTCTGCAATATTAGTCCTACTTTGTTAATACATTACACTCTTTCTGACATTTGGCAAGTATTTATTCTGTTTGGAATGATGTTGAACCTTGGACAATTTTAGTAATATCAAATCTAATATCAAAAAACAGACTCAAAATAGGCTGCAGTAGCCTAGCCTTCTACATACCAGGCATGCCCAATGCATCAGAGCAGTAGGCCTACACAATCTGCCCTTTTGCAATTAATCTGTTTCAGATAGTGTGTTTAATTAAAAAGTCCATACACATTCAGCCAGGTGGAAATTAAATTGTCATTCCAGACATTGCACTAAACTAATTTCACTGGTGTAACAAAACGTACCATAGTTTTATTCAATTGTACACTCAGTTGATTACTATTGGGCTAACACTAATACGTATAAATGTGTTAAAGGGATAGTTCACCCAAATTACAAAATTACATATTGGTTTCCTTACCCTGTAAGCAGTCTATGGACAAGGTATGACAACAATCCATGCTTTGGTTTTGTTTTCCTGACCACTGTTTCAAGTGGTTTTGTTTTCCTGGCCACTGTTTCAAATGCTGTTTAGCATTTGTGGCACAAATCCAATGCAAGTCATTATATATTAAGATATTAAGATTTTTGCACTTCATGTTCAATTCAGCAGGTAGGTTAGTGGTTTCAATTTGGCAGGTAGCCTAGTGGTTAGAGCGTTGGACTAGTAATGGTTGGTTGCAAGATCTAATCCCCGAGCTGACTAGGTAAAAATCTGACGTTCTGCCCCTGAACAAGGCAGTTAACCCACTGTTTCTAGGCTGTCATTGAAAATAAGAATTTGTTCTTAACTGACATGCCTAGTTAAATAAAGGTAAAACATTTTTTTAAATTGATTGTGTCACTCAATGAAGTTACTTATAGATGTGATTTTGTAATTTGGGAGACTATCCCTTTCAGCTTTAATTGAATTATTTGACACATGCACTCCATTAATGCATTTGTGCATAGTTCTTCATTCAAGGCACCAGTCAAAATAAGCCTCTTATCGAAGCGGAGAACATTTGTGTATTTACAAGGCCTACCACAAGGGAGCACTCATGTTACAACCAGCACAGGTACTTTGGCAAACACATTGTAGTGAAATACAATTGTGCTTTGTGTGATTTATTAACCATAGAAGCAGTCAGTAAGAAAAATGTCACTTTGCAGCATTTAGTGTGTGTATGGCTGCATAATGCATAGTGTGTGTGTGTGTGTATACGTGTACATATGTGCATATGTGCATCCATGTATCTGTGTCTCTATGACTATTTCAACCTGCATCTGCTCAAGGAAACTGTGTACTCATGTTAAGAACCCAATAATCAGTCATCTCAGAAACCTAGAACTGAAATCTCCCGTAATTGCGTCAGATGCTCGATTAGGTTCTAGGGGGAGACGTATGAGAAAAGATACTAACGAGACTAGCGAAGTCTCCACCCCCCTTAACAGAAACTCTCAGCCAAACCGAGTCCAAATGTCTCTTCCTTTTTCCGAAATTCAAAAGACGCAAACACACGAGAAATCAAAGTTCACAAAGTTCCTTGTTAGTCATCGCATCCCACAGTCTGCTGATAGATGCTACGATACCATCCTATGTTATGTGCGTCAGTCCACAAGAGATGAGGTATGTTACTTCAATCCCCTCTGAGTTGGAGGGGGGCAGATGCAACATGCCTCTCAGAAAAAAACCTGGTGGGTGGTGAAATAGAGAGAAAAAATAGGCACCGTGACCCAATGTATCCACAACCTGCCCATGATGACTTATCCAGGGTCTCGCTGACCTTGAGCCAGGTGCACAGGTCTCTAATGCAATACAGGCACGTAGAAATGGAACTCAGGGCCCCAAGAAAACATCAGACAAAAGTGAACCTTTTAATCATGATGCATTATACATTTTGTTTAATGCAATAGACTAGAACAAAACTATGCAGAAAATTGTTTTTATGTCTACTATATACATATGATCGTGGGTGTGGGTGTGTGTGTGAGAGAGTGAGAGAGATGCAGGAGAGGCATTCAATCAGAGTAAAATAAAATGGCCATTTTCGATAGCATGGCAAAGGATTTCTAAGAAATGACATAGAACACAGACAAAAGACATGGCACATTAAAATGGAGGTAAAAATCACTGTTCTATAACCGGTTATGCAATGGTGGACACAGAGGGCCTTTATTACAGAGCTAAGACAAAGGGATGAACATTGAAACAGAGAGAAGGAGAGATGTGGTCACTCTGATCTCTGTTTAACACTGTAGGAGGGAACTAGGGAAGGAGACAGTGCCCAGACATGAAAGACAGCATCCAATTTTCTACTGCCATATCCATCCTTCACCCCACGCCCTTTACGCTACCAATGAGAGGAATAAATGACATACATCTACTTTCCCTGTGATTGTGAAAAAAATGCAGAGAGCGAGACCACGAAACACACATCAAAAGGATGGCCAGACAGGCCATTTTAATGTCAGATAACGATCTGTGACAGAAGGTGATAATGATACAGGTAACTGGTTACTGGTCCAGAGGTGACAGAGGAGAACAATGTGGAACACCATATGTACAAAGCAAATAGAGGACTTCAAACAGCCGGACTATCAAGGACACTAGCTATGTGGGACTGACATAAAAACAAAAGTAGGCAGGGGACACAGCGTTGTGCATCAGCAGCTGCAGCTGCAGCCATGCTGGAGGATTGCTACACAGACAGTAATTGGAACACAACACTCACACTGGGAAGTTGCTCTGTACAAACATGGTTCCCACAAGCTGCAAAACATGGGGTGTCCAGAGTGCATGTTACCCCTATAAACACTGGCCAGCTGCTGGAAGCAGGAGGTGTGTTGACACTACAAACTACCAGATACATACTAGCATGCCTTCAGTCATTGTTTGGGGTTTGACTGGAAGGGTTGGTGGTTGCAGAGAAGGTATAACCAGACACTAAAAACTACAAGATACGTGAACGTTTACCTCACCAATGGCCTTAAGGTGTTTGAACATGTCTGGAAAAGGTGAATGCAGATCATGTATACAAGACACTACGCGATTCATGGCCTTTCACCTCACCAATAGCCTTAAGGCATCTGCTGAACAGAAAAAAACTGACTGCGTGAGTTGTCTTACAAGTAAACCTTCTCTGCATTCACCTTTTAAACAGTAAACTGGCTAGCAACCTTACATTAAAAGCTCTTCGGGCTAGGGGGCAGTGTTCGGAGAGTCTGGCGTGCACAAAGTAAAATGCCTGGTACTCAGGCCCAGAAACTAGGATATGCACACAATTAGTAGTATTGGATAGAAAACACTCAGACGATTCTAAAACTGTTAAAATAATGTATGTGAGTATAATAAAACTGATATGGCAGGCAAAAACCCGAGCAAAATACATCCGGGAAATCTGAATCTGTCATGTCACACTGTTTTCAATTGGCGTCCTATTCAAAGCCTTGTAGTTTAACTCCCAGATTGCAGTTCCCATGACTTCCACTAGATGTCAACAGTCTTTAGAAAAAGGTTTCAAGCTTTTATCTTGAATAACCATGGAGTAAGAGAAGTTCTTCCTGAGTTCACGTCAAGTGTCCTGTTATGGATTTCGCGCGTAACAGGGAATGCGCGCTCTTAGCTCTTTTTCTCTTCTATTCAGCAGGTTATATTCCGTCTGAAATATTATCGTTTATATTCATTTTAGGGTATCTGAGTATTGATTAGAAACGCTGTTTGACTTGTTTCGACGAACTTTACCGGTTCTTTTGGGATATTGTTTGTCTGCATGGATGAACGCCTTTGGGCAGGTTCTCATAGTCAGTTCTCATAGTCTCATTACTGAACAAAACACGCCAACCAAACGGAGCTATATGGATATAAAGAGGGACTTTATCGAACAAAATGACCTTTTATTGTGTAACCGGGACGCTTGGGTATGCCATCAGATGAAGATCTTCAAAGGTAAGCAATTTATTTAATGCTATTTTTGAGTTTTGTGACACCTCTGCTGGTTATGTTATTATGCTAACTGAATATTTGAGCGGGGCGCTGTCCTCAGACAATCAAATGTTCTGCTTTCGCCGAAAAACCTTCTTGAAATCTGACAACGCTGTTAGATTAACAAGATTCTAAGCTTTTTAAAGGTGTGCAACACTTGTATTTTCATGAATGTTTAAAATGACTATATTTGTAATTTGAATTTGGAGCTCTGCATTTCACCGGATGTTGTCAAAATCGATCCCTAAGAGGTTTTAAGAAGTGTACGTTTTCCCATACTAACCTATTTTTTCTTCTTTCAGATAATTTATGACTTGTACTTGCCTGAATTCAATCCTGAATTTAATTCTGCAGCTCTATCGATCGCTCCATACAGTGCCTTCGGAAAGTATTCAGACCCCTTGACTTTTATCCACATTTCGTTACGTTACAACCTTATTCTAAAATTGATTCAATATTTTTTTTCTCTCATCAATCTACATACAATACCGCATAATGACAAAGCGAGAACAGTTTTTTTGCAAATGTAATAAAACACAGAAACGTATTTTCAGTTCGCTGCAGCAAGCGACTGGAACGAGCTGCAACAAACACTCAAACTAGACAGTTTTATCTCAATCTCTTCATTCAAAGACTCAATCATGGACACTTTTACTGACAGTTGTGGCTGCTTTGTGTGATGTATTGTTGTCTCTACCTTCTTGCCCTTTGTGCTGTTGTCTGTGCCCAATAATGTTTGTACCATGTTGTGTGCTGCTACCATGTTGTGTTGTCATATGTTGCCTTGCTATGTTGTTGCCTTAGGTCTCTATTTATGTAGTGTTGTGTTGTCTCTCTTGTCCTGATGTGTTTTGTCCTATATATATATATATATATATATTTTATGTTATTATTATTATTATTTTTTTAATCCCAGCCCCCATCCCTGCAGTTGGTATTTTGCCTTTTGATAGGCTGTCATTGTAAATAAGAATTTGTTCTTGCCTAGTTAAATAAAGGTTAAATAAATAAATAAAATAAATTTACATAAGTATTCAGACCCTTTGCTATGAGACTCAAAATTGAGCTCAGGTGCATCCTATTTCCATTGATCATCCTTGAGATGTTTCTACAACTTGATTGGAGTCCACCTGTGGTAAATTCAATTGATTTGACATGATTTTGAAAGTCACACATCTTTCTATATAAGGTTCCATCATTCACAGTGCATGTCAGAGCAAAAGCCAAGCCATGAGGTTGAAGGAATTGTCCGTAGAGCACAGATCTGGGGAAGGGTACCAAAACATTTCTGCAGCATTGAAGGTCCCCAAGAACACAGTGGCCTCCATCATTCTTAAATGGAAGAACTCCGTTTGGAACCGCCAATACTCTTCCTAGAGCTGGCCGCCCGGCCAAACTGAGCAATTCGGGGAGAAGGGCCTTGGTGAGGGTGGAGACCAAGAACCCGATGGTCACTCTGACAAAGCTCAGTGAACTAAATAACAAGTAGACTTCATAATTACATACTATTATTCAAATAATAATACACTACGTGATCGAAAGGTGTGTGGACACCTGCTCGTCGAACATCTCATTCCAAAAGGGATTCTTCTTAACCTCATTGAGCATTCTGCGCTGTGCTCTTGCAGTCTTCTTTGCAGGACAGCCACTCCTAGGGAGAGTAGCAACAGTGCTGAACTTTCTCCATTTCTAGACAAATTGTCTGACTGTGGACTGATGAACATCAAGGCTTTTAGAGATACTTTTGTAACCATTTCCAGCTTCATGCAAGTGAACAATTCTTAATATTAGATCTTCTGAGATCTCTTTTGTTCGAGGCATGCTTCTCATCAGTCAATGCTTCTCAAATTCTGTGAGCATTTTTTATAGGGCAAGGCAGCTCTAATCTCATCTCATTGATTGGACTCCAGGTTTGCGGACTCCTGACTCCAATTAGCTTTTGGAGAAGTCATTAGCCTAATGGTTCACATACTTTTTCCAACCTATGTTTAAATTATGTATTCAATATAGACAAGAAAAATACAAAATGTTTGTGTTATTTTTTTAAGCACACTATGTTTGTCTATTGTTGTGATCAAATTTTATGACCAGTTTATGCAGAAATCCAGGTAATTCCAAAGGGTTCACATACTTTTTCTTGCCACTGTACATTCAGTAGTCCATTCATCAGTTGGTGTGTGTAAGTGTGTGTGTGTGTGCTGTGAGGTTGAAGCTACGAACCCATAGACTTGGATCTCTCATCCCTTCCAGGCTTTTGGGAGGGAGGGTGGACATTGAGGCTGTCATAGCGGATGTAAGCAATGTCCCCATGTGCTCTGGCAGCTTTCAGGGCTGGGATAAGTTCTTTCCTTTTCTGGCACACAGCTTCAGGATAGTCTTGGCTCTTTACAGAACAGCTACCTTGTCCTTGAACTTCAGGAGTTTGACCACTATCGGCCTGGGCCTGTCACAGAGGCCTGTGGTGGGTTTTCCAGCCCTGTGGGCACTACACCTCAATCTTCCTGTGGTTAGGGCTGTGGCATCATGAAATTTTGTCAGCCGGTGATTGTCAAGCAAATAACTGCTGGTCTCACTGTAATTGACCGTTAATTAACATAAACACATTTAGCATCTCCTGGCTTCCACGCATAGCCTTACAAGCCCCTGATGCAGACCTGTCTACATTTTGCAACATCTACATAATAAATCCATGTAATATTGCCTATGCCATCACAATAAATGTGAGGACCGACTCTGAAGATGAGAAGCAAGTACTGGGAGTGAACATTTAATGGAAAACTGACATATAACAAAAACAAGAACAGAGTCTGGATGGGGGGAACAAAATTACATTACGACAATAATGCTGACACGGGGAACATAACTGAGGAACATACAGATATAGAGGGGGCAATCAACAATGTAAAAGAGTCCAGGTGAGTCCAATGAGCGTAGATGTGCATAATGATGGTGACAGGTGTGCGTAATGAAGGATAGCCTGGCGCCCTCGAGTGCCAGAGGAGGGGAAGCGGGAGAAGGTGTGACAAGAAATCCATTATTTATTTTAGATAGGTATAAAGAAACATGATATGAAGAAAATGTAGTCTATTTCAGAAGAACAGAATAGCATACTCTGAGTTGTCCTTATGTTATGCCCTGGTCTGGCTATGTCATATGGCTGTGGGATACACTAGTTCATTTAGACAAGATTTGCTTAGAATTCCGTGGCAGTATTTTGTATTGTTTTATAGTATGAAGAATAAAATAGACAGGATATTTTCTCCAAACGATTTGAGGGAGTGTGCACATGCGGCTATTCTGTGTCGAGCAGTTAACAAAGAAACAGGTACTGCTATATTGCTTATTATTTATGTAACTTTGGTTGTGATACACATGTTGGGCTATATGTTTGGATTTGTAATACATTCCAAGGCTGCATGATGTGACTCTTATGATGATTTGCAAAAAGTCTCTCATTCACAATTTGACAAGCACTTGATAATGCCTAGAATTTCCCAGCTGCATCCCCTTTGTGTGGCCGTTGTGCCCTTTGGCTGAATATAATAATTATAATTCCCTTTTCCCGGTTGTATGCCGAAGCACCCCTCACTCACATGGCTCTTCGTCACGTGATCGGGTCTTTCTCACAGGCTACAAGTGAAGACAGACAAATCGGGGAAGCAACTGTGCGCGTCCTTATCCAATTCCGAGGTCGCATACTGAAGATATTGGAAGAACTGTCCACATTTACTTTTTGTCAACCAACAAGATGTGTAGGCCTAACAAACAGCAAAATCACTAGCCTATGTCAATCTAATATGCCCCATAGAACAAAAGTTTACCTTTTCTATTCTGTGCGATAATTAAATATTCCAAACACAACTGGGACAGTTGTGGGATGCAACCACTAGCATCAAAAACCTGCTTTAAGTAATGAGCCTGATGCAACAGATGAGAACATTTAGCTTCATTAAGTGATAATGCAGGAGAAGCCGGGTGTTGTTAGGCCCGAGACAAGAAGATTATCACTTGTATACAACGGGTTACCAACATATTCAAATAATTGATTAAAAACGCACATACTGGCTTGCAACGTTCTTATACCTTGCTTGCTAGCTATGGCTAACTTACAGTCATGTCAAACAGTGCAGCCAAAATAACAGGAAAGTAGCTGTTTTTGCGTTTGTTTAAGCTGTTTTCTAGTGACATTTATTTGGATACACCCATAACAATGAGCTAATGAAGCGTAATTTCGCCTGGCAAAGAAAATGTGCTCTCATCAGGACACTGTTGTTCAGAAGAGCTAGCCAACAACACAGCTAACACAATCACTTCAATCTGAAGCTGGAAAGACTGCAAACTAGCAGCATTTTGTTTTGTTTCTATGTTTATATCCATACGTATTATTCATGGTTTCGACTGGCTGAGAAAAGCTGTCTGCCTGTCTGTCTCGTTCTGACTCCGGACACGTTCATTGCTATGGGACAGCTGGAGATCGACTTTCAATACTGAAACAATGTTGCAAATGTCAGAGAGACAGACAACAAGGTATATACAAATCTCCGTTGTTGAAAACCAAATGCCAGTCTAAAGGAAATGAGAGATAATGTCTAGATGCTTTGTATAGTGGAGATCAAGTTTATAAATTCCCTGGCTAGGCTGATAAGACAGTGGATTGCGCAGTCAGATGGAACAGAGTAAATAGTCATTTTAACGTCATAGATTTAGCCAGTGGTAACTTGTGGAATAGACACCGGCTGGAATGTGGTTTTAACCTGTTACGGATCCAATCCCGTGAACGGGATCGATTTTGACAACATCCGGTGAAATGCAGAGCACCAAATTCAAATTACAAAAATACTCATTTCAAACATTCATGGAAATACAAATGCTGCACACCCTTCAAAAGCTTAGACTCTTGTTAATCTAACAGCATTGTCAGATTTCAAAAAGGCTTTACGGCGAAAGCAGAACATTTGATTGTCTGAGGACAGCGCCCCACTCAAAAACTCAATTAGCATAATAACATAACCAGCAGAGGTGTCACAAAACTCAAAAATAGCATAAAATAAATTGCTTACCTTTGATGATCTTCCTCTGATGGCATACCCAAGCGTCCAGGTTACACAATAAAAGGTCCTTTTGTTCGATAAAGTTCCTCTTTATATCCATATAGCTCCGTTTGGTTGGTGCGTTTTGTTCAGTAATCCACCTGCCCAAAGGCTTTCATCCATGCAGACAAACGATATCCCAAAAGTACCAGTAAAGTTCGTTGAAACAAGTCAAACAGCATTTGTAATCAATACTCAGATACCCTAAAATGAATATAAACGATAATATTTCAGACGGAATATAACCTGCTGAATAGAAGAGAAAAAGAACTGAGCGCGCATTCCCTGTTACACGCAAAATCCAAAACAGGACACTTGATGTGAACTCAGGAACAAGTGGTCTTACTCCCTTGATTTTCATGATTGAAGATTCAAACCTTTTTCTAAAGACTGTTGACATCTAGTGGAAGCCATAGTAACTGCAATCTGGGAGTTAAACTATGAGGCTTTGAATAGCTGGCCTATTGAAAACAATTAGACATGACTGATTCAGACATCCCGGATGGATTATGCTTGGGTTTTTGCCTGCCATATCAGTTCTGTTATACTCACTGACATTATTTTAACAGTTTTAGTTCAGAGTGTTTTCTATCCAAAGCTACTAATTATATGCATATCCTAGCTTCTGGGCCTGAGTAACAGGCAGTTTACTTTGGGCACGTTTGTCATCCGAACTTTAAAATACTGCCCCCTAGCCCTAAGAAATTTTAACCAATCAGCATTCAGGATTTGACCCACCCGTTTTATAAAATGTTGATTAACTACTCTTTCTTCACATCATAAGCGCATCAATGCACACACGGTAGTAGGCTATAAGCGCAAATGTTCCATTAGCAGGAAAACATAATTCTCAAAAGTATAATGCGTCTATTATGAAGATTAAAATTATCTTCCCCAAACTTGAAACTCATCCGCTGTGTATGTATGCCAGTTAGGTTCTACACCCATTGTAAAGCGGATTAATTTGCTTCATTTTAAAAAGTTATTTGGATACATAAGTTTTGATACAAACATATAGACCTATGGGCTTGGCTACATGAGGTGTGCAACTAAGATTTGAAAAAGTTAACAACAACAAAATCCCGCTATGCCCTCCGACGAACCATCAAACAGGCAAAGTGTCAATACAGGACAAAGATCGGATCGTACTACATTGGCTCCGACGCTCGTCGGATGTGGCAGGGCTTGCACACCATTACAGACTACAAAGGGAGGCACAGCCGAGAGATGCCAGTGACACGAGCCTACCAGACGAGCTAAACTTCTTCTATGCTCGCTTCGAGGCAAATAACACTGAAACAAGCATGAGAGCACCAGCTGTTCCAGAGGACTGTATGATCACGCTCTCCATAGCAGATGTGAGTAAGACCTTTAACAGGTCAATATTCACAAGGCCGCAGTGCCAGACAGATTACCAGGATGTGTACTGCGAGTATGCGCTGACCAACTGGCAAGTGTCTTCAATGACATTTTCAACCTCTCCCTGTCAGAGTCTGTAATACCAACATGTTTTAAGCAGACCACCATAGTCCCTGTGCCCAAGAACACTAAGGTAACCTGCCTAAATGACTACCGACCCATAGCACTCACGTCTGTAGCCATGAAGTGCTTTGAAAGGCTGGTCATGGCTCACATCAACACCCTTATCCCAGAAACCCTAGACCCACTCCAATTTGCATACCGCCCTAACAGATCCACAGATGATGCAATCTCTATTGCACTCCACACTGCCCTTTCCCACCTGGACAAAAGGAACACCTATGAGAGAATTATATTAATTGACTACAGCTCAGCGTTCAACACCATAGTTCCCTCAAGGCTCATCACTAAGCTAATGACCCTGGGACTAAACACCTCCCTCTGCAACTGGATCCTGGACTTCCTGATGGACCGCCCCCAGGTGGTAAGGGTAGGTAACAACACATCTGCCACGTTGATCCTCAACACAGGGGCCCCTCAGGGGTGCGTGCTCAGTCCCCTCCTGTACTCCCTGTTCACTCATGACTGCACGGCCAGGCACGACTCCAACACCATCATTAAGTTTGCCGATGACACAACAGTGGTAGGCCTGATCAGCGACAACGACGAGACAGCCTATAGCGAGGAGGTCAGAGATCTGGCCATGTGGTGCCAGGACAACAACCTCTCCCTCAACGTGATCAAGAAAAAGGAGATGATTTGTGGACTACAGGAAAAGGAGGACCGAGCACTCCCCCATTCTCATCGACGGGGCTGTGGTGGAGCAGGTTGAGAGTTTCAAGTTCCTTGGTGTCCACATCACCAACAAATTAACATGGTCCAAGCATACCAAGACAGTCGTGAAGAGGGCACGACAAAACCTATTCACCCCCAGGAGACTGAAAAGATTTGGCATGGGTTCTCCGATCCTCAAAAGGTTCTACAGCTGCACCATCGAGAGCATCCTGACTGGTTGCATCACTGCCTGGTATGGCAACTGCTACAGAGACGCTACAGAAGGTAGTGCGTACAGCCCATTACATTACTGGGGACAAGCTTCCTGCCATCCAGGACCTCTATACCAGGCGGTGTTAGAGGAAGGCCCTAAAAATTGTCAAAGACTCCAGCCACCCTAGTCATAGACTGTTCTCTCTGCTACCACACGGCAAGTGGTACTGGAGCGCCAAGTCTAGGTCCAAGAGGCTTCTAAACAGCTTCTACCCCCAAGCCATAAGACTCCTGAACCAGACTATTTGCATTGACCCCCCCCATTTTATGCCGCTGCTATTCTCTGTTGTTATCTATGCATAGTTAATTTAACTCTACCTACATGTACATATTACCTCAATTACCTCGACTAAACGGTGCCCACGCACAATGACTCTGTACCGGTACCCCCTGTGTATTGTCTCGCTATTGTTATTTTACTGCTGCTACTTGTTACTTTTATTTCGTATATTGTTTTTTGTAATTTTGAACTGCATTGTTGGTTTGGGGCTTGTAAGTAAGCATTTCACTGCATGTGACTAATAAAATTTGATTTGATTTGAAATAATTCGTAATGAGCTAGACAAAAAGAGAGGGAGAGATTGAGAGAGGTGGGAGAGAGAGGGAGGGAAATAGGGCTTACATATTATCTATTCATAACATATCTCTTGACCTGGTTTTAGAAAAATGGAAGACTCATTTTTCTGCATGATCGCTTTGATTAGTTAGGGAGAATTAGTTAGGGAGCTTCTGATACATATTTTGTTCACTGAGTCCCCTTGACATACCTGCCCATATGTATTTCTATACAGTAGGTGTTAATTGATTATATCTATGTGTCCCTCTGTTGATGACCTGTGTGGTGTGTCATCCAAAGACGGCAGCTTAAAAGCATGTGTCTGTTCTATTTCACTAGGTTGTTAATGAGTTGCTTTCTCTTACTCTTACACACACATACTCCCCTGAGCACAAACTCGCACACACAAACACACTTACTGTATGACTAGTCGTTCAGTGAGCGGGGAAATTCTCAGCTGCCCACACACACGCGATAGGTATAACACCAGGAGCCGCTTGTAGATTTAACAGCTTCAACGCAGTTACACCTTCGACACTGCCAAACAAAAGCAATGGTAAGCTATGCGTTTGTCGGTTACCACAGGTTACTGCTGATCTGATTTTATCCTGGCATAAACTAACTCCAGGTGATTAATCAACTTAATCAATAATTTGTACATTTAATTGATTTCATTCAGGCATTATGCAAATCACTTGGAATAGCTCTAGTGCTAGTTTTACTACAGCAACAAAACAGTAGATATGTTGTCATTCTGTAAGTGAGATCCTTGGACAAACACAGTCCATCCTGCTTCATCTTCATTTTTGCGTGCAGCACTGCGCTCTCTGTCGATAGATGTCCTTGGTGAAAGGTCTGCAAATACCAGAGAATAAACACATAATAGAATCATAAATGGGGGAAGAGAGTATTACGGCCACTCCACCGTACCAACCCGTGCCTGGAGCCCGTGTTTGTTCCCCGGAAGAGTGTGGGTGTGTAAAAGTTGTCCCTCTTCCTGCCGGTTATCCATTGCTGCACGCATGGATGCACAGTGTTCTGCACCAATGACCCCCCAACCACTCCCCATAAAGCCCCATCCTGTACAGACAGATGACTGCTGGGACAGGTGTAGCGTCCAACCCTATAATGACCTTCTCCCCGTCTTCTCCCTCCCTCTCTTCTGTCCCTGCTCCCTAGAAAACACTGGAGTAAAAAGTTATTAATGCCCACCCAGCTATGGATAATGGAGACTAATTAGCATCTGGATTTACATCAGGGATCGTTCAATGGACTGACAACAGGTAGGTACAGACCGGAGAGTGACATGTAGGATGTTTTGATTGGGATAGACAAGGGCAGGTACAGTAAACAGAGCTACATCTTATTCTACTAGTCTGAATAGGAGTGGGTGGAAGAAGGAAATCAAATATTGAGTGAGATTCGGGATGGCTTTAATCAGGCCTGAAAATGAGTTAACAATGCCAATATAAATTCAATGTGACATATCTGTGAAAGATTCTCTGGTCTGATGAAACAAAGATTGAACTCTGGCCTGAATGCCAAGCATCACATCTGAAGGAAACCTGGCACCATCCCTACGGTGAAGCATGGTGGTGGCAGCATCATGCTGTGGGGATGTTTTTCAGCGGCAGGGACTGGGAGACTAGTCAAGATCTAGGGAAAGATGAACAGAGCAAAGTACAGAGAGATCCTTGATGAAAACCTGCTACAGAGCGCTCTTGACCTCAGACTGGGGCTAAGGTTCACCTTCCAACAGAACAACGACCCTAAACACACAGCCAAGACAACGCATGAGTGGCTTTGGACAAGTCTCTATATGTTGTTTGAGTGGCCTAGCCAGAGCCCTGACTTGAACCCGATCGAACATCTCTGGAGAGACCTGAAAATAGCTGTGCAGCGACGCTCCCCATCCAACCTGACAGAGCTTGAGTGTCACATGGGCTGACGCTGGAGAGACGAAGCAGGTACGGGGAGTAAAACATTTAATAAAGAAAGAGACAGGAACAGCGTCTGCAAACTAATAATAGAGACAAAAAAACAATTAATGCAGCAGCGGGGAACAGAGCTGGGGAACTGACAAATATAGGGGAGGAAATCAACAGGAGATAAGTGAGTCCAGGTGATTCCAATAACGCTGATGCGCGTGACCAGGGAAGGCACGTGTGCGTAATGGATGGCAGGAGTGCGTGATGCAGGGCAACCTGGCGCCCTCAAGCGCCAGCGGGAGGGAAGAGCGGGAGTAGACGTGACATTGAGAGGATCTGCAGAGAAGAATGGGCGAAACTCCCCAAATACAGGTGTAGTGTCATTCTCAAGGCTGCAATCGCTGCCAAAGGTGCTTCAACAAAGTACTGAGTAAAGGGTCTGAAGTTATATTAAAAAAAAAAATTAATACATTTTTAAACATTTCTAAAAACCAGTTTTTGCTTTGTTATTATGCGGTATTGTGTGTAGATTGATGAGAAAAAACGGACAATTGTATCAATTTTAGAATAAGGCTGTAATGTAACAAAATGTGGAAAAAGTCAAAGGGCCTGAATACTTTCCGAATGCACTGTGTGTGCCCCGCTGTTTATGTCCTGTCTGGTATGTCATCCAAAGACAGGCAGCTAAAAAGCATGTGTCTGATGTTTGTCACTGGGTTGTTGTTGAGTTGCTATCTCTTGCCTTAACACACACCCGAGCACAAACGCCTCCCCCGCATGCACGCACACACATGAACACATACACACGCATGCACACACACACAAACACACGTACTGTATGAGTAGTCATGCAGTGAGCGGGGACCTTCGAGGCTGGCCCACACACACGCGATAGGTATAACGCCAGAGCCGCTTGTGGATTTGACAGCTTCAATGCAATGACACCGCCAAACAAAAGCAATGGTAAGCTATGCGTTTGTCGGTTACCACGGGTTACTGCTGATCTGATTTAATCCTGGCCTAAACTCATTCCAGGTGATTAAACAACTCCATCAATCATTTGTACATTTAATTGATATAATTCAGGCATTATACAAATGACTTGGAATAGCTCTACTGGTAGTTTTACTACAGCAACAAAAGGGTGGATGTGTGGTCATTTGACACATTAGCTGATCAAAACACACTTCCTCCATGCTTGGAGAAGACTCATGACATGGACCGTGCCTTGACAAATCAATGGACACACTGAAAAGTCAACCAGTTATCTCCTGGTCTGTTTTCAACTCCCCAGGGAAACAGTGATGTACAGCAGGAGACCCACAACTATGTAATTGGCTTTTCTCCTCTTTTTCTCTCTCCATATCTGTCACTCTCTCTTCCAGAGTGAGTCTGAATTGGTCACAGTAAAAGGCTGTCCAGCCTTACTTGTGATGGAAAAGCTGGACTATCCGAGGCCTGACCCCAGCCTCACTGTGACCTAATTATATGACCTCCACCAACCTTTCACTCAGTGGCCGCTCCACACAGGTCCATTTTAAACCTCTGAGTAGGTGGGCTTCTTATCGATCCTAGCACAGGTAGGCTAAATAAATGCCTGAAAGGGTCCAAAAGGGCTCTGGTCAAAATAATGCACTATATAGGGCATAGGGTGGGTGCTATTTGAAACACAAATATAGTTTATAATGGAGAGGGTATGTGGTGTATGGACCAGAAACACCGAACACATAAGAGTTAGAGGATCACATTTAATTAAGATGCATGGTAATTGTGACATTTGCAAACATAGCCAGCTAGAAGATTAAGCAATAAGGCCCAACCGAGGGGGTGAGGTATATGGCCAATATACGATGACTAAGGGCTGTTCTTAGGCAAGACGCAACACGGTGTACAGCCCTTAGCTGTGGTATACTAGCAATATACCACAAACTCCCAAGGTGCCTTATTGCTATTATAAACTGGTTACCATTATAATTAGAACAATAAAAATGTATGTTTTGTCAAACCACGGCTTTCAGCCAATCAACATTCAGTGCTCGAACCACCCAGTTTATAATATTAAATTATTTTCACTGGCTTCTGAGATAATGCCTACACGCTCGATATAGGTAAATGCTGAGAGTATTGTCATACAAAATAGTGTGAAATATGAAAACTGCAGCTCATTCAATGGGCCCATTAAAAGCTGGAAATTATTTATCCAACCCTTTCATTATAAGGACTTGCTATTAAAATACAGTGATCAAGGTTTTCAAAAACAGAAATAAAATATCTTGGACTTGGGCCAGGAGGATCTTTGCCAGAAAGGAAAAAACTCCCCCATCCCCCCACTATTTCTACCTCACCCTGTGCTGTCCTCTCAGTAGCAGGTTGGTGTTGCCTGGTAGTCAGACTGGTAGTCTTTGGTCTGTAAGTGAGAACCTTGGACAAACACAGTCCATCCTGCTTCATCTTCATTTTTGCGTGCAGCACTGCGCTCTCTGTCGATAGATGTCCTTGGTGAAAGGTCTGCAAATACCAGAGAATAAACACATAATAGAATCATAAATGGGGGAAGAGAGTAATACGGCTACTCCACCGTACCAACCCGTGCCTGGAGCCCGTGTTTGTTCCCCGGAAGAGTGTGGGTGTGTAAAAGTTGTCCCTCTTCCTTGCTGTTATCCATTGCTGCACGCATGGATGCACAGTGTTCTGCCCCAATGACCCCCCAACCACTCCCCATAAAGCCCCATCCTGTACAGACAGATGACTGCTGGGACAGGTGTAACGTCCTACCCTATAATGACCTTCTCCCTCCCTCTCTTCTGTCCCTGCTCCCTAGAAAACACTGGATTAAAAAGTTATTAATGCCCACCCAGCTATGGATAATGGAGACTAATTAGCATCTGGATTTACATCAGGGATCGTTCAATGGACTGACAACAGGTAGGTACAGAACGGAGAGTGATATGTAGGATGTTTTGATTGGGATAGACAGGGGCAGGTACAGTAAACAGAGCTACTTATTATTCTACTAGTCTGAATAACACACACACACACACAAACACACACACCCACACTGTATAAGTAGGCGTGCAGTGAGCTCGACTTTGGAAGCTTGCCCACACAAACGCCATAGGTATAACAGGAGCCGCTTGTAGATTTAACAGCTTCAACGCAGTTACACCTTCAACACCGCCAAACAAAAGCAATGCACTATATAGGGGATGGGTGGGTGCTATTTGAAACACAAACATAGTTTATAATGGAGAGGGTATGTGGTGTGTTGATTTAGAAACACAGAACACAAGACAACCCATCAGTGTTAGTCAACATGTTTTAAGTGGGATAGGCAGGGACAGCTAATGGGTGTTCTCACAGGGAAGGAGGGAGAGTTAATAGGGCGTACATATTCTCCATTCATAACAAATCTCTTGACCTGGTTTTCAAACAATTGAAGACCCATTTTTCTGCATGAGCACTTTAATTAGTTAGGGAGCATTAGTTAGGAGCTTCTGATACATATTTTCTTCCCTGACTCCCCTTGATATACCTGCACATATGTGTTCTGATAGGTATGTAATTGAGTATGTCTATATGTGTACCTCTGTTGATTACCTGTCTGGTGTGTCAGCGAAACTGGGTTGTTGATGAGTTTCTATCTCTTGCTCTCACACCCACTTCCCTGCCCGCACCCACACACTGTATGAGTAGGCGTGTAGTGAGTGGGGACCTTGGCAGCTAGCTCTAGCTCTGGCTTTAGCTGGTTCTGTGTGGTGACAGGGAGACAGAGGGATGGAGGGAGGGATGGAAAGAGCATAAGTGGGCCATACTTAATGGCTGAGGAGAAGACTGTGTGTGGGTTGAACCCTCTGCCCTCTCTCCATCCTCCGCTTTGATGCGCTCGGAAGAAAACACATTTGTTTATTTCATTCTCAACTCCCCCTTAAGAATTTGTGAGGGGGAGTTTGATAACAAGAGAGACAGGAAGACAAATCCTTCCATTCCAACTTTTCAATAGTTCCAACGAGGTCCCTTTTAGGGAGCAGTGGGGCACTACCCGGTGAAATGTAAGGCGCCAAATTCAAAATCCAAAAGTTGAATTACTAAACATTCATCAATATACAAGTGTTGCATAGTCATCAAAAGCTCTGCTTCTTGGCAATATCACAGCATTGCCAGATTTCAAAAAAGCTTTACGGCGAAAGCACAACATTTGATTGTTTGAGGATAGCACATCTAATATTTCTGCATTAGCATAAATTCATAAACCATCGCGGTTCACACAAAACCCATATCACAGCGAAAACAAATCCCTTACCTTTCGAAGAACTTCTGCTGAGGGCTTCCCAAGTGTCCAACGAAGACATCCAATGGTTCTTTTGTTAGAAAAAGTCATTTATTATATCCATAAATCTCCATTTGGTTGGTGCGTTATGTTCAGAAAATCCAACGTCAAATCGCCCATTGAAACGTGAAGAGAACGCGTTCAAATATACCTATAAACTTTTCCTAAACAAATCAAAGACCAGTTATAATGCATCCTTAGCTATCCTTTTATGAATATTAGCGATAATATTTCATTCGGATGGTCACCTATACGTTATATAAGTAAAATAAAGTGGGGCGCACCCAGTCTCGCGCTCGAGAAATCTTGTTGACATCTGAGCTCCCTTGATCATTTCCTCTTCCTATCCGTTTTGCTTACTCCTATCGCTCCCAGGCTCTGTATAGAGACTGCTGACATCTAGTGGAAGCCATAGGTACTGCAGTCTCAGTCCTGGTTAAAATAAAAATGAATAGGAAGCCTGGAGAAGAAGGTCAAGTACAAAAAAAGCTGCAAATCCGGATGGATTTTCCTCAGGTTTTCGCCTGCCATATCAGTTCTGTTATACTCACATACATTATTTTAACACTCTTAGAAACTTCAGAGTGTTTCCTATCCAATAGTACTAATTATGTGCATATACTATTCTCTGGGCCTGAGTGGCAGGCATTTTACTTTGGGCACGCCAGACTCTCCAAACCGTCCCTAAGAAGTTAAGCTTGCATTTGTAAGCTTGCATTCAATTGCCCCTCCCTGTTGCTCAAAACAAGCTTCCATTCCCTCTGTGTCAAGGGGGAGTTATGGCTGATTTAACATGAAATCGTCAACCCTGTTACGGTCAAACCTGTCACTTTAATTGTCACATTTTATTATAATTTTTTTATCATTTAACCTCTCGAGATAAAACATGTTTGTTATGAACTTGAACAGGTGCTCTTCATTAGAGAAGGTTAAAATTACGTTAAATAAATCGTAATTTTTTACAAGATTATACTACCCGAAAAGGCACTCTATTCGTGAAATGACACTTGTGTTGTGTGTTGCAGGTGGCGCGTTGAAAGCATCATACGGGGGTCTGACCAGACTGTTTGGGGCCCCTTATCTAGCCCTTTACTGCCTACCCACAGAGCACAGATGCAATTTCATTGAAATTACGTGGAAAACAACATTGATTCAACCAATGTGTGCCTAATTGGTACCCTTCTCAATGTCTACCTCTCTTTTCTCTCTCTTTCTTACCATATTTTTCACCCCTTCTCTTCGCTACCTCTATTATTGCCTCCTCTCTTGCTCTCCTCTCCTCCTTCGGTCTCTCTGTCACACACCTTGTTTTCCTGCTTGGGGTCCCCAAATGCTCCTCCACCCCCCACTGAAACTCAGATCAGAACGACATCATAGTGATTGAGTGGGGTCAAGACATGAATCACAGGTCAGTGCAGAGACTACTGTGGGACGTGTCATTTTGTACCTCATCACTCCTGCCATTTGTGCTATTTGACTGGTAATATCCTGTCCTTCGGTCCTTACCTAATCCGATGACTTTAGCTTTCTATTTATGAATCTAATTCATTTAATTAATGTCTTAATTGACCCTGATTAGATGGAACCAAACCACCTAGTGGGTTATTGATTTAGAGACACAATAGCCCCTCATAGGGCTTACCAGCTACTGTATGTGTGTGTGCACGTGTGTGTTCGTTCATTCTTATGTGTCCTACAGGCTTGCGTCCGTGCGTTTGTGTGCGTGGGTAGAAGTAGTTCAAGGCTATGTTTTATCTATGATAGTGAAAGGAAAAACCAGCCCTCTCATTCTTCACACTCTTCTCACTTTAATTTCTATTGTGATCGATCATGTGTCAAATTCACCGTACAGTCAGCCTTATGCCTGAAGGCTGTACTACAGTAACTCTTTGTAGTGGAGGCCTATAACTGTTGTTGAGAAAGCTGTAGTTCAAGTGTAGCTCAATGCTCTGGCTCTCTAGACAAAGTACTCTTAATTTATAGCTAATACCATATCGATCTTTATCAAGAGTCACATAAAGCATAGTATTAGCTTAAAGCAGCAATACTCAACAGGCAGACTTTTTTTTAGTGTACTCAGCTTGGCCTCGACCCCTAGTATCATATGAACACACATAGGCAGAGGCGCAACTTTGGTTTCAGAAGTGTGTGTGTCGGGGGGGGGGTACATAACTATATACACTACCGGTCAAAAGTCTGGACACACCTACTTATTTTTTCTATTTTTACTATTTTATATATTGTAGAATAATAGTGAAGACCTCAAAACTATGAAATAACACATATGGAGTCATGTAGTAACCAAAAAAGTGTTAAATCAAAATATGTTCTATATTTGAGATTCTTCATATAGTCACTCTTTGCCTTGACGACAGCTTTGCACACTCTTGGCATTCTCGCAACCAGCTTCATGAGGTAGTCACGTGGAATGAATTTAAATTAACTGGTGTGCCTTGTTAAAAGTTAATTTGTGGAATTTCTTTCCTTCTTAATGCGTTTGAACCAATCAGTTGTGTTGTGACAAGGTATGGGGGTATACAGAAGACATCCCTATTTGGTAAAAGAAAAGTCCATATTATGAGAAGAACAGCTCAAATAGGCAAAGAGAAACAACAGTCCATTATTACTTTAAGACATGAAGGTCAGTCAATCTGGAAAATGTCAAGAACTTTGAAAGTTTCTCCAAGTGCAGTCGCAAAAACCATCAAGCGCTATGATGAAACTGGCTCTCATGAGGACCGCCACAGAAATGGAAGACCCACAGTTACCTCTGCTGCAGAGGATACGTTCATTAGAGTTACTAGCCTCAGACATTGAGTTCAAGTAACAGACACATCTCAACATCAACTGTTCAGAGGAGACTGCGTGAATCAGGCCTTCATCGTCAAATTGCTGCAAAGAAACCACTACTAAACGACACCAATAAGAAGAGACTTGCTTTGGCCAAGAAACACGAGCAATGGACATTAGACCGGTGGAAATGTGTCATTTGGTTTGGAGTTCAAATTGGAGATTTTTGGTTCCAACCGCCGTGTCTTTGTGAGACGAATTGTGGGTGAATGGATAATCTCTGCATGTGTATTTCCCACCGTAAAGCGTGGAGGAGGAGGTGTTATGCTGTGGGGGTGCTTTGCTGGTGAAACTGTCTGTGATTTATACAAAATATATTTTGATTTGTTGAACACTTTTTTGGTTACTACATGATTCAACATGTGCTATTTCATAGTTTTGGTGTATTCACTATTATTCTACAATGTAGAAAATAGTAAGAATAAAGACAAACCCTTGAATGAGTAAGTGTCAAAACTTTTCACTGTATATACAGTGCCCTCGGAAAGTATTCAGACCCCTTGACTTTTTCCATATGTTACAGCCTTATTCCAAAATGTATTACATCGTTTTTTCCCATCATCAGTCTACACACAATACCCCATAATGACAAAGCAAAAACAGGTAAAGAAATGTTGGCTAATTTATTAAAAATAAAAATGGAAATATCACATTTACATAAGTATTCAGACCCTTTACTCAGTACTTTGTTTGTCAGTGATTACAGCGTCAAGTCTTATTGGGTATGACGCTACAAGCTTGCCTCACCTGTATTTGGGGAGTTTCCCCATTCTTCTCTGCAGATACTCTCAAGCTCTGTCAGGTTGGATGGGAAGCGTTGCTGCACAGCTAATTCAGGTCTCTCCAGAGATGTTCGATCGGGTTCAGACCGGGCTCTGGCTGGGCCACTCAAGGACAATCAGACTTGTCCTAAAGCCACTCTTGCGTTTGTCTTGGGTTGTTGTTGTTGTGCTGTTGCAAGGTGAACCTTTGCCCCAGTCTGAGGTCCTGAGCGCTCAGGAGCAGGTTTTCATCAAGGATCTCTCTGTACTTTGCTCCTATCATTTTCCCTTGATCCTGTCTAGTCTCCCAGTCCCTGAGAAACATCTCCACAGTATAATGCTTTTTTTTTTACCTTTATTTAACTAGGCAAGTCAGTTAAGAACAAATTCTTATTTTCAATGACGGCCTAGGAACAGTGGGTTAACTGCCTTGTTCAGGGGCAGAACATATTTTTACCTTGTCAGCTCGGGGACTTGATCTTGCAACCTTTCGGTTACTAGTCCAACGCTCTAACCACTAGGCTACCGTGCCGCCCCAACATGCTTCACCATAGGGAAGGTGCCAGGTTTCTTCCAGATATGACGCTTAGCATTCAGGCCAAAGAGTTCAATCTTGGTTTCATCAGACCAAAGAATCTTGTTTCTCATTGTCTGAGAGTCTTTAGGTACCTTTTAGCAAACTCCAAGCGGCCTGTCATGTGCCTTTTAGTGAAGAGTGGCTTCCGTCTGGCCACTCTACCATAAAGGCCTGATTGGTGGAGTGCTGCAGAGATGGTTGTCCTTCTGGAAGGTTCTCCCATCTCCACATAGGAACTCTAGAGCTCTGTCAGAGTGACCATCGGGTTCGTGGTCACCTCACTGACCAAGGCCCTTCTCCCCGATTGCTCAGTTTGGCCGGGCGGCCAGCTCTAGGAAGAGTCTTGGTGGTTCCAAACTTCTTCCAGTTAAGAATGATAGAGGCCACTGTGATCTTGGGGACCTTCAATGCTACAGAAGGAGCTCTATGGACAATTCCTTCAACCTCATGGCTTGATTTGTGCTCTGACATGCACTGTCAACTGTGGCACCTTAAATAGACAGGTGTGTGCATTTCCAAACATGTCCAATCAATTAAGTTTACAACAGGTGGACTCCAATCAAGTAGTAGAAACATCTCAATGATGATCAATGGAAACAGGATGCACTTGAGGTCAACTTAGAGTCTCATAGCAAAGGTTCTGAATATTTATGTAAATCAAGTATTTCTGTTTTTCATTTTTAATACATTTGCCAAAACCTTTGACAACCTATTTTCGCTTTGTCATTATGGGTGTCACGATCTCCGTGACGGACAGACCAAGACGCAGCGATGCTTCCAGTATACATTTTATTAACGACGAACGTAACTGGGAAAAATAACAAAATGTAAACGAAGATCTTGAAGCTGAACACAACTAAACATACAACAAGCTATGACCAAACAATAACCCACAAACCCCAAGTGAAAACTACAAATATATATATGGTTCCCAATTAGAGGTAACGACACTCAGCTGCCTCTAATTGGGAACCATTACCCCAACATAGAAATAGAGAACCTAGAACAGAAAAAACCCTACACCAAAACAAAACTAAACACTCCAGCCTGTCTTCTCAGGCCTGGACATGACAGTACCCCCCCCCCAAAGGCGCGGACTCCGACCGCGCCAAAGGTCCATTGGGGGGGGGGTCTTCGGGTTGGCCTTCCTGTCCCAGGTGGCGGCTCCGGTGCCGGCCTTGCTGGCTCGGGGTCCCACACTGGAGGCCCTGGGCTATTTGCCGGAACAGTTAGTATAGAAGGCTCCGGACTGGGAACCCTCTCTGGAGGCTCCGGACTGGGAACCTTCTCTGGAGGCTCCGGATTGGGAACCTTCTCTGGAGGCTCCGGACTGGGAACCTTCTCTGGAGGCTCCGGACTGTCGACGCGCACAGGGATCCTGGAGCGTGGAACAGGGACAGGACGTGCTGGATCCACGACGGGCACAGGAATCCTGGAGCGTGGAGCAGAGACAGGACGTCCTGGACTCTCTAAGCGCACGGGGGGCCTGGTGCGCGGAGCCGGAACAGGACGTGCTGGACTCTCTAAGCGCACGGGGGGCCTGGTGCGCAGAGCCGGAACGGGCCGTGATGGGCTCACTAAGCGCACTGGACCGCTGGTGCGGGGAGCAGGAACGGGCCGTGCTGGGCTCATGACGCGCACTGGCATTCTGGTGCGGGGAGCAGGAACGGGCCGTGTTGGACTCATGACACGCACTGTGGCACTCTGGTGCGGGGAGCAGGAACGGGCCGTGATGGGCTCACTATGCGCACTGGACCTCTGGTGCGGGGAGCAGGAACGGGCCGTGNCGTGCTGGATCCACAACACGAACAGGAATCCTGCAGCGCGGAACAGGAACTGGTCGTGCTGGATCCACTACACGAACAGGGATCCTGGAGCGTGGAACAGGGACTGGTCGTGCTGGATCCACAACACGAACAGGAATCCTGGAGCGTGGAACAGGGACAGGACGTACTGGATCCACAACACGCACAGGAGACCTGATGCGTATAGCCGACACCCCTCTCCCAGGTTGTTCACTCATCCTGGCTTCACCGATGAGGGGAGCTGGAATGTCGTGCACCGGGCTGTGCGCATGAACAGGAGACGCAGAGCCGGCGCAGGATATTTCGGTCCCAACAGGCGCACTGGAGACCTGTCGCGCAGAGCCTGCACCACTCTTCCAGGCTGCACACTCACCCTAGCCCAACAGATGAGTGGAGCTGGAATTTCGCGCACCGGCCTATGCATGCGCACTGGAGATACCGTGCGCACAACTGCATAGCACGGTGTCTGCTCAGTGCGACGCATCCTCCAACGCTCCCTCCAAAGAGCACGAGGAGTTGGCTCAGGAGTCCATCCTGAACCGGCCAAACTCCCCGTGTGCCCCCCCCAAAAGGTTTTTGGGGGCTGCCTTTCGGGCTTCCTAGCCAGGCGAGTTCCAACAAACCTTTCCTTCTCCGGGTTCCATACTCCATATAAATCCTCGTAATATCGCCGCTCCGCTATCGCTGCTTCCATCTCCTCTCTTGGACGGCGATATTCTCCAGGCTGAGCCCAGGGTCCCCCTTTAAGCAATTCCTCCTCCCAAGTCCTGAACTCCCGGGTCTCTCGCTGCTTGGTCTTCTTTTGGTGGGTTATTCTGTCACGATCTCCGTGACGGACAGACCAAGACGCAGCGATGCTTCCAGTATACATTTTATTAACGACGAACGTAACTGGGAAAAATAACAAAATGTAAACGAAGATCGTGAAGCTGAACACAACTAAACATACAACAAGCTATGACCAAACAATAACCCACAAACTCCTAATGAACACTACAAACATATATATGGTTCCCAATTAGAGGTAACGACACTCAGCTGCCTCTAATTGGGAACCATTACCCCAACATAGAAATAGAGAACCTAGAACAGAAAAAACCCTACACCAAAACAAAACTAAACACGCCAGCCTGTCTTCTCAGGCCTGGACGTGACAATGGGGTATTGTGTGTAGATTGCTGAGGATTTTAAAACATGCAATCCAGTTTAGAATAAGGCTGTAATGTAACAGAATGTGGAACAGGCCAAGGCCAGAATGATAATAGTACAGCAGACCCCCAGGGCCAGGAATGAGCAGCCCAGTAGCTAGGAATTGCCTAAATAGGTATCTCCCCTGACAGATTCCTTTTGTCGTACAGTATTCCATATAAGGCATCCACAGCTTATGAAGGTTGCACAGTATACCCTTAATCTTAAAACAAATCTAGTGATACTGTACATAACTTGACATTTCTTCCATACATTGTGGGAGAATATCAAACCTTCCAACTAATGGCAATGCATTTATTAGCCACTTTAAATGCTAGGTTACACAATTTCTTCTGATAACAGTCTCCAGTATCAACATTTCCAAGCAAACAACAGAGAGAAGGGTAGCAGGTGGGAGTTGGACAGAAAGCCAGTGGATGCGGGCGGGAGCGGAATGAAGAAATCGGTCCAGCGCAGACCTCTACTGTGACAGTGAAGCCTGCAATGTTAGAGCTGTTTATTACTGTGTCAATGTGAAACGTAGGGAATTAGCTAGGGAAACTGACAGATCAATAATGTTACATCGACAAACTGACTAATACAACTCACATTGCACTGAAAAAACATCAGAATATCAGTGTTCAATCTTTTGGCCAATGGTTTCATCATTTGATTCAGTTCTAGTTTAATTGAGGCAAAAAATGATAGCTATTGTAAGCCAACTTTTGACCAGCTCTCTCTCTCTAACGGTACATCAACTGGCGAAAGCTTTCCAAGTTTATCTAGTTCTGAAACAGGACAAAACAAAGCCTACAAAACATTTCCATACAAACAACTGCTGTTAGATATAAATAATAGCCACCTCATATCGCTATCTGACAGATAACTACAGGCTAGAGCTGACCTGGCTGTGGTAGCTACTCACTAGCGTAGCTTATTCATTCACCTCAGTCGAGAGGGGATGAAACATTAGCTAACATTACATGTCAGTTACAATACTTGCTCAGCACTGCGAATAAACACTAGTTTAGTTTTTTTCTGTTAAGTTCAGCAGCAGTTACCTTGCCAGCTACATCAGTCAACTAAAGAGTAGCCAGTTTCGTTTCTGCTTCCTTTTACAACTACGTGAAGGAGCGCAACACGTACACACTGAACTGTGCTCAACTCTCCCATGCTGGTCCAGCCAGCCTTCCAGAAGCTTTGCCTTCACACAGCCTGTCAGCCTGCTATGTGGTGTCCGTGTGGTCCTAAATCCAGTCGTCTAAACACTCCAAACAGCCTACCCTACCGCTCGGAGGCGTCCGCACGGTCCTAAAGCACACCGTTGCCTTGTTTTGAATCACATTCCAATGATAAAACTGGAGGGACAAAAATGCAATTTCAGAATGTGTGCGCCCCTGCACATGAGACCAGGGTTGGGTAGGTTACTATCTAAATGTAATCCGTTACAGTTACTAGTCGGCTGTCCAAAATTATAATCAGTAATGGAATTTTTGGATTACCCAAAGTCAGTAACGTAATCTGATTACATTCAGTTACTTTTAGATTACTTTCCCTTAAAAAAAACTCTTAAGGATCCACCCATTTTTTTTTACATTTTCGCCTATAATGACATACCCAAATCTAACTGCCTGTAGCTCACGACCTGAAGCAAGGATATGCATATTATTGATACCATTTGAAAGGAAACACTTTGAAGTTTGTGGAAATGTGAAATGAATGTAGGAGAAAATAACATACAAAGAAAAAAACGTGTTTCTTTTGTATTTTTTTGTACCATCTTTTAAAACGCAAGAGAAAGCCCGTAATGTAATATTACAGCCCAGGTGCAAGTTAGATTTTGGCCACTAGATGGCAGCAGTGTATGTGTAAAGTTTTAGACTGCTCCAATGAACCATTGCATTTCTGTTCAAAATGTTGTATCAAGACTGCTTAACTGTGTCTAATTGGTTTATTAATACATTTTCAAGTTCATAACTGTGCACTCTCCTCAAACAATAGCATGGTATTATGTCACTGTAATAGCTACTGTAAATTGGACAGTGCAGTTAGATTAACAAGAATTTAAGCTTTCTGACAATATTAGATATGTCTATGTCCTGGGAAATTTTCTGGTTACTTACAACCTCATGCTAATCGAATTAGCCTACGTTAGTTCAACCGTCCCGCGGGGGACCCACCAATCCTGTGTTAATAGACTTCAGTCAGCTATTGATCAAGAGAGTGGTTGATGGATAGGAAGAGAGCTCAAACTACAGATGTGGCTATCACAACGTTTCACAATTTAATATAATTAAAACCCAAATCAAAACTGTGTAGAAATGATAATGGACCTACATGTATACAGTTTCTTGACTGTGTCCAGCTTGCTAATAATCAGCTAAATTAAATATAAACAGTCAGGAGGTATAGACAATTCCGACAAAATATGTTTGACACCCCTGGTCTACACCTATGTAGTGTCAAAGCAATGACAATTTAGCCTGCAAGCATCAATGGCAGTAGAAGGCAGTGGTGAGGTGAGATTAGGGCTGTTGTGGTGACCATATTACTGCCACAAGTCATGAAGGCAGTCAAATTCCATGTGACGGTTTAGTCACTGTAATTAGGCTCTCCAAGCTCTGATGCTGCTGATGGTCATTAGTAGCCTACCAAACTTGCTAACTGCCTGGTACTCAGCACTCTATTGTCCCTCTAATCACTCTGACATCAGTGCAAATGTAATTTAAAATCTAATCAAGCACTTCATTAGAGCCCATGAGCTCATGTTGCACAAAACTTCTATAGGCTATTAAATTTCGCGAGAAAACAGAGTCATGGCTTCTATTAAAAAGAGGAGAATCCCATCAGCTTTCTATAGGCTAGGCATACTATATTTATTTATCAACTTTCCTAATATTAAGCAAATATTAAGCATATTGTTCATCTTTACAATAGGAGTATAGCCTACCTGGCTGGCATGAAAATTAACCACAGGAAAAGCGTCCTCCATTCACTATTTAAGAGCAGATAATGGTCCATTATTAATCAAAACGATTTTCACTCATGTATTATTTAGTATACGTAAAGACAATATTAAATCAAGAATAGTGATGGGTGACAATATTAGCTTATCACTTGTGAATGATATATTATCACTTGTGAATGACGCCCAGCTTAAAGCAAGAACCAATGCCTGTTTTTTTTTTCTTTTATCATAGTCGCACACCTACTCATGTAGCCTAGCCCATAGGCCTATATGTTTTGATAAGGTTTGTACCACAATTAAAGTGGCCATATAACTTCTTAAAATTAAAGGGGTGTAGAGCCTAACTGGCCTACATAAACATAACATGAGTTTCAAGTTTTGGGAGGATAATTTTCACCATAAAAATTCACTTTATAATAAAATGCATTACATGCATAATTGCATTTGCAGTCACTTTTGATAACGGTGTTTTCCGCTAATGGAACATTCACGCTTATAGCCTACTACCATGTGCACATTGCTACGCTTATAATGTAAGGAAATAGCCTAATAGTTTATCAACATTTTAAGCTAAACATTATGATCTGTTGTGTCAGCCTCATTGATGCTAGTGGTTGTATTCATTTGGGATCTATCACATCCCACAACTGTCCCAGACTATGTTTGGAATATTTATTTCTCACACAGAATATAATAGGTCAACTTTTGTGCAATGGGGATAGTAGATTGACATAGGCTAGTGCTTTTGCTGTTTGTTAGGCCTACTCATCTGGTTGGCTGACGAAAAGTAAATGTGGATAGTTCTTTCGATATCTTCAATATGCACCTCAGAATTCCCTGATGTGTCTGTCTTCACTTGTAACCTGTGAGAAAGACCAGATCACATGATGGAGAGCAATGTGAGAGAGAAGTGCTTCGGAGCAGTCAGCACTCAGGGAGAAGGGCTGCAAAAGGCATGGATTGCTTTAGGGTGCATTATGGCCACACAAAGAGGATGCCACTGGGAAATTCAAAGCATTATCAAGTGCTTCTCAAATTGTGAATAAGAGACTGACGAAGTGTGTACAGCCTGCACAAAAAACCAAGCAGAGTTCATGCCTTTCAAGCAACTTTTTTCAAATCATCATTAGAGTCTCATCATGCACTTACAATGTATTCAAAATCTAAACATATAGCCCAACGTTTGTAAAACAACTAAAGTTACATTAGTAACTCTAAATTAAGCATATAGGAGTACAGTGGGGAAAAAAAGTATTTAGTCAGCCACCAATTGTGCAAGTTCTCTCACTTAAAAAGATGAGAGAGGCCTGTAATTTTCATCATAGGTACACTTCAACTATGACAGACAAAATGAGGAAAAAAAATCCAGAAAATCACATTGTAGGATTTTTTATGAATTTATTTGCAAATTATGGTGGAAAATAAGTATTTGGTCAATAACAAAAGTTTATCTCAATATTTGTTATGTACCCTTTGTTGGCAATGACAGAGGTCAAACGTTTTCTGTAAGTCTTCACAAGGTTTTCACACACTGTTGCTGGTATTTTGGCCCATTCCTCCATGCAGATCTCCTCTAGAGCAGTGATGTTTTGGGGCTGTCGCTGGGCAACANTATTTTGGTTTCATCTGACCATATGACATTCTCCCAATCCTCATCTGGATCATCCAAATGCTCTCTAGCAAACTTCAGACGGGCCTGAACATGTACTGGCTTAAGCAGGGGGACACGTCTGGCACTGCAGGATTTGAGTCCCTGGCGGCGTAGTGTGTTACTGATGGTAGGCTTTGTTACTTTGGTCCCAGCTCTCTGCAGGTCATTCACTAGGTCCCCCCGTGTGGTTCTGGGATTTTTGCTCACCGTTCTTGTGATCATTTTGACCCCACGGGGTGAGATCTTGCGTGGAGCCCCAGATCGAGGAAGATTATCAGTGGTCTTGTATGTCTTCCATTTCCTAATAATTGCTCCCACAGTTGATTTCTTCAAACCAAGCTGCTTACCTATTGCAGATTCAGTCTTCCCAACCTGGTGCAGGTCTACAATTTTGTTTCTGGTGTCCTTTGACAGCTCTTTGGTCTTGGCCATAGTGGAGTTTGGAGTGTGACTGTTTGAGGTTGTGGACAGGTGTCTTTTATACTGATAACAAGTTCAAACAGGTGCCATTAATACAGGTAACGAGTGGAGGACAGAGGAGCCTCTTAAAGAAGAAGTTACAGGTCTGTGAGAGCCAGAAATCTTGCTTGTTTGTATGTGACCAAATACCTATTTTCCACCATAATTTTCAAATAAATTCATTAAAAATCCTACAATGTGATTTTCTGGATTTTTTTTCCTCATTTTGTCTGTCATAGTTGAAGTGTACCTATGATGAAAATTACAGGCCTCTCTCATCTTTTTAAGTGAGAGAACTTGCACAATTGGTGGCTGACTAAATACTTTTTTTCCCCACTGTACCTATTTCTTTGTTAAGCATTCAACACACAATAGCCGCAGGTGCGCACTCCCTCAAATCGTTTGGTGAAAATATCCTTTCTATTTTATTCAGCTTTGTTCAATTGTATTCTTCATACTATAAAATAATGCCACGGAATTATAAGCAAATATTGTCTGCTAAATGAACTATTGTAGGCCACAGCCATATGGCATAGCCAGATTTGGACCTAACATAAGGAGAAGTCAGAGTATGCTATTCTGTTCTTCTGAAATACACTACATTTTCTTCATATCATGTTTCTTTAGACCTGTCTAAAATAAATAATGGATTTATTGTGGTGTAGGCTATATTACATAGATGTATTAGACTTTTTAAAATGTAGATGTTCCAAAGGTCTGCATCAGTAGCTTGTAGGCTGTGTGTGGAAGCCAGAAGATGCTAAATGTGTTTATGTTAATTAACAGTCAATTACCGTGAGACCACTGACAGTTATTTGCTTGACAATCACCGGCTGGCAACATTTTGTGACCACCACAGCCCTAGCTAAGATCCAGAGAATGTTTTTAGTAAAATCATTTTGAGTTATACAGCAAAGTGTTACATTGTATCTGTCTACAGAACATCTCAGTAGGCTAAGATACAAATTGTCGTGGAAATTCTAATCAATACTGAGGAGAGACAAGGTCACAATCACCAATCAGGATATTACTTTATTGAAAACGTATTAATAACATAGATTCATTATTGCAATAATGAAGCTTGTCAACGACCCACCCGTAGGTAATTCATTGAGAGCCCAACGAGTGGATTTGAGCCACAGCATTTTATAGAAAAGTCCATCCTCCTGGATGTTCATGACAAACAACAGACGTATGGAATGGGTCACAAGGTTAGGATTCGTATGAAAGATACTAATAATTCACAGCAAACAGTATCTGCTGTAAAGACTGTTCTCATTGTGTATAATTCAGGGTCTGGCCCCCAAAACAAAGTTCCTTTCATAATTATCCATACAGGAGCCATTTCCACCCTGGTACCTCATAGAACAGAAACACCAACTCATGCTATGAAATGCGGTCTTGTTAGGTTTATCACCCAAGGCATCATAAATCTTCTGTCAGCATTAACTTTTTCGGGATCGGTGTCTCTTCCACGGGATGGTTGAGCTAACGTAGGCTAAAGCGATTAGCATGAGGTTGTAAGTAACAAGAACATTTCCCAGGAGATAGACAAAATCTGATAATGGCAGAAAGCTTAAATTCTTGTTAATCTAACTGCACTATCCAATTTACAGTAGCTATTACAGTGAAAGAATACCATGCTATTGTTTGAGGAGAGTGTACAATTTTGAACATGAAAAGTTTTCAATAAACAAATTAGGCATATTTGGGCAGTCATTTTGAACAGAAATGTAATGGTTCATTGAATCAGTCTAAAACTTTGCACATACACTGCTGCCATCTAGTGGCCAAAATGTTTACTAAAGAACGGTTGTTTTTTTCTTTGTATGATCTTTTACCAGATCTATTGTGTTATATTTTACTACATTCCTTTCACATTTCCATAAACCTCAAAGTGTTTCCTTTCAAATGGTACCAAGAATATGCATATCCTTGCTTCAGAGCCTGAGCTACAGGCAGTTTGATTTGGGTATGTCATTTTAAGCGAAAATTGAAAAAAAGGGGCTAATCTTTAAGCCCCCAGAGGCCCATTCTCAGTAGAACACACAGATGAGTGTTTTAAGAACCCCCTATTCTGTTGCATAAAACAACCATTTGATGCAATTACAGTATTATAACATAATCTTGCAATTTTGCTCTCACAGTATACAAAGTGTTTCAAACTAAAGGTTGGTAATTGCAACACCAATTATGGTAGATGGCCTACCTGGTCTTGTCGGTGCAGTTAATCTTTGGCAAAGAGGATCTATATTCTGACAAAATAGACTGACCGCTCTAACAATGGGAATAAATGTCCGCAAAAGTGGAAGGCAGACGGAAACATTCTAGCCAATGAGAGGGCAGATACGCGTGTGATATCAGTTTTCTCATAGTTGGCGGAATACCACCTGCATCCACTAATATCAGTACATTTGTAAAAACGTAAACATTATGAAACTTCTATTCGATCAAATAAGCATTACGTAGCAAATTAGAAATGTAATTTTATGTTGACTAAGTTTGACACTCTCTCATTGACCTCCATACAAAAAAATCCCCACTTGGTCTGCTTCATGGGGCGGAGTCAAGCCTCTCACTTTGCCTCTTCCGCTCTGGTTACTCAATGAAGATTCATTTTGAACCACATTACCCAGAAAACACCACGTAGTCGGCTTCAGTGACTCAGAGTTAGCTGTCGTATATGTTCTATGGTTCTACTACGACTTAATCTTGGTTAAGATGTTGTGACAAACTTCATACATTTTAGAGGGTCAGCTATTGTGGAATTATTTGCAATCAGCACATCCTGTATATTTAACCACTCACGTTAAGTCATTCTTTCCACCCTGGTGTGTGGTTGAGCGATGAGAGACATCCCGTGCTGAATTATTGCTGAGGGCTGAATAACATGGATTACAGTAAGGTAGTCCACAGTGAGTGAGTGGGTGATAGATATGGCACTCGAGTGTGCATATGACATTCAGAGAGTGTATACAGTGGGATGGTCTACTCTACTCGGTTTGTCGTCATAGGTTCTAATTTTCAAGACTCATTCGCCACATAGTAACCAGCTTTAGAGAAAGAATGTATAAAAATGTATTAATTATTTGCCACAACTGCTATAATGTGAAAGTGACCATATTTGTCACACTTGTGACTTCTGCTATCAGAATATGAAGATTGCATTGAAAAGACAGGTCTAGACGTAGTCAGATTGTGTCCAGATCTAATATACTGAACAACATATATATGCAACGTGTTGGTGCCATGTTTCATGAGCTGAAATAAAATATCCCAGACATTTTCCATACGTACAAAAAGCTTATTTCTCTCACATTTTGTGCACAAATTTGTTTACATCCCTGTTAGTGGGCATTTCTGCTTTGCCAAGATAATCCATCCCCCTGACAGGTGTGGCATATCAAGAAGCTGATTAAACAGCATGATCATTACACAGGTGCAGCTTGTGCTGGGGACAATAAAAGGCCACTGTAAAATGTGCAGTTTTGTCACACAACACAATGCCACAGATGTCTCAAGTTTTGAGGGAGCATAGAATTGTCATGCTGACTGCAGAAATGCACACCAGAGCTGATGCCAGAGAATTTAATGTTAAATTCTCTACCATAAGCCGCCTCCCACGTTGTTTTAGAGAACTTGGCAGTACGTCAAACCAGCCTCAACAGCAGAACACATGCAACCACGCCAGCCGAGGACCTCCACATGGCTTCTTCACCTGTGGGATCGGATGAGACCAGCCACCCGGACAGCTGATGGAACTGTGGGTTTGATAATTTTCAGCCCAATCAGAAGCATTGGGGTCAGAATCTTATTCCCTAAATGGCATCACTGATGTGTTGAATTTGGGTACTATTTCACGATAAGGATTTCAGCTTACTTCCATCCATTTAGATATCCTGTTCGCGACACACACATTTGTATTTGCTCCATAAATGTATCGCCTACAGAATATAATTGTTTACACACCCTTTATAGATGAGAAAATTGTGGACTACCTTCCTGTAATGTCAACCATCCAAATCAATAATTTCAGTGTCCTTTCGTCCTTTTTGTCTTTATAAACTTTATAAACAACAGTTATTCCAATGATGGTAGTCCAAAACACTTAATGTCCCAGCTGATCATCATCACATATGGCTTATCTACAGTGTATTCTATAGGCCACACAACTTGCAATCAGTAGGGTATTTGATGAAAACATAGAAGTATAACTTTTCCATTGTACAAAATTACATTATCACATTGACAACCCACGCTCGCTGGAGGAAGTTTTGCCCTGGTTTAGAAACAACATCTCTTGCATAATTTTCAAATTATATAACTGTTAATCATTTAACGAGTGAGTTTGAGTAATTTTGAAAATTTAGGCCATAAATGTATGCTAATCATATGATATTAGTACCCAACAAAAAATTTGACATTTTGATAGCGCACGCATCAATATCTATTGGAACTGGGAAAATATATTGAAGATGTTTTTGTATAAATAAAGAGAGAGGGAGAGACTTAGCGAGTTCAGAGAGAGTGACGGAAAGAGAGAGATAGACATAGGGAGTTGGGGTCATTCCCCCCTGCCTCACACTCCCACGGGTGGCCTGTATGTTTGCATGTAGCCTGTGGAGTATGGGTTGCCCTCTGACGGTTGCTGCTAAACCTCTCCATATGCCATATGGTAATGTAGAGACGTGTCTAAATACACACGCAAATAGAAGCCCTCATGGACCATTGACTGAACGGCCTTCCTCTGAGTAATCTCCAGCGCTGCTTAG
Source organism: Hucho hucho (assembly GCA_003317085.1). NCBI lineage: Eukaryota > Metazoa > Chordata > Actinopteri > Salmoniformes > Salmonidae > Hucho > Hucho hucho. The sequence goes on from QNTS01000842.1 coordinate 258,233, forward strand.
CAGAGAGAGACCTTTTCCATCACGTTTCTCTTTCTCCCTTTCTTCCCTCCATTGTTAACTCTCCAAATGCGTTTTATATTTTCCTCTGTTTCCTACAGGTGACAGAAACTGAGGTAGCAGGGTAAAATGCATTGTGTGAGTCATATTCCCCAATATAGCCAGGTAATAGACAGTGCGAAACAAAACCGACTGGTGCGCAACTACGGGGCAAAACAGATGGGGTTTGCTTAGATTGTTGACAACATGTAAACTCTATTTTGTCTCCAAATATTTATTGAAAACATAAATACATTTGCACAATTAGCACTTGTTGTCTCTCAAATACATTGTTAGAGTTGTTATTTAGCTAGCTAGCAAATTTGAGCCATTTTAGCATTCACATGAAATCAGTCAAAACACCTCAACACAACACATGGTATCAAGAACAAGATAAAACTAGCTGTGTGAACCTCTCAATCTCTTGCAAGCGAGTGCAGCAGAACGTCTCACCAGAGTTTCTTAATCAATCATCTATTCATCTATTTTTTTATTGAATGCAACTGGCTAGTAGCAACCATTTGTTTGCTACATTACATAGCCTACACAACAAATGCCATTCATGGCTATAAAATATATTTATAACTTTAGTTTTTGTACCATTACATGTTTCCTCAAGATTGACACAGAGTTTTTGTAGGCAGCCACCTCCACCATCTTTGGTAAGCAGAGCTTACATTCCATAATTACACGGTCTTCTCTGCTTGAAGCTGAAGTGTTCTTTGAGATGCGGCCAGGGATTTCCTTCCTCATGGTCTTCAGAAGACCTGGCCACTGTCTCTGTCTCTGTGTGTGTCTGTATTGTCTCCTGAACATGCTCAATCTCGTTAGGCTCCATTTATTTTTCAAGTTGATTAGGAAACCTTTTTTTCATGGCATGTAGCTAGCTTTTTTTTTACTGTTAGAAAATCCTGCTACCGATCATCATTTGGTTTGCATACACAGCTGTGATTGGGCCGTTTTTGCGCTATGCGCGAAATTTAATTGTATTGGTCCATCTGGTCATGTTACTTGTCACTCACAAACAAGTGAACAGTTCTAGCTGCTACAAAAGGTGCAAACTTTATGTGCTTGCTATGATTATGTGTATCATTTTTCTAGATTGTACTCTGTAACGGATGGTTTTGAAAATACTTCACTTAATTGAAAGTACTTCACTTAATTCAACATGTACTTTAGTAAAAGTAATTCATTACTTCCACCCCTGGATATAAGGTACTTAGATTAATATAAAGCATGTTGTGAGATGTTTGGTAAGCTCCTTCTCTATGTCATAATGGTACATCCTATCCATCATGTCCTGCTGTGACATAGGCTCAGAAACAGAGGAATAGGGTGACGTTTGTGTGTGGGTGTCCATGTTTTTGCGTGCATGCCTGCGTGTACAATATGTTTCCATCTATCCAGCACAGTACAGCTAAGGTACAGTAACACTGTGATCCTCGTATCGTACGGTGAGTCTTTTGGAGCCTTCGTCCTGCACAGCTGTGCTTTTTGCATAACGACTAACAAGGGCAAGCACAGAACGCTGTGTTCCCTCAAACACACACACACTCTCTCTCTCTCTCTCTAGCAGAGTCAGAGGGGGGGATCAGGATATACCCAACCCTACCTAGCTATCACTGATGGCTGACCTTTTTACACCGGGTGTGCGTTCGTACAAGGCCGTCTCCTTCCCCACACCCCGTCCCGAGCTGGGAGAATGGTCTGGCTGGTTCTCTGTGTGCTGATCAGTGGTTTTACTCTGGTTGTACTATTCAGGGTTGTGATATTCGCCAACTGGACAGTGTTACCTCCGACACATTGGTGCGGCTGGCTTCCTGGATCGGCCCCTTTTTTTCTATTTTTGCCTAAAATGACATACCCAAATCTAACTGCATGTAGCTCAAGACCTCAGAAAAATGTTAGATGACATTACATTTCATAACACTTTTCACAAAACATTAAGGGCTTGTAAGTAAGCATTTCACAGTATGGTCTACACCTGTTGTATTCGGCGCATATGACAAATAAAATTTGATTTGATTTTGTATTGTAGATATGTGGTAGTAGATTAGTGGCCTGAGGGCACACACTTAAGGATCGACCATTTTTTTCAATTTTTGCCTAAAATGATATACCCAAATCTAACTGCCTGTAGCTCAGGACCTGAAGCAAGGATATGCATATTATTGATACCATTTGAAAGAAAACACTTAGAAGTTTGTGGAAATGTTAAATTAATGTAGAAGATTATAACACATTAGATCTGGTAAAATATAATACAAAAACAAACGGGTTTTTTTGTATTTTTTTTGTACCATCATCTTGAAAGGCCATAATGTAATATTCCAGCCCAGGTGCAATTTAGATTTTGGCCACTAGATGGCAGCAGTCTATGTGCAAAGTTTCAGACTGATCCAATGATCCAATGTTCAAAACTGTGCACTCTCCTCAAACAATAGCGTGGTATTATTTCACTGTAATAGCTACTGTAAATTGGACAGTGCAGTTAGATTAACAAGAATTTAAGCTTTCTGCCAATATCAGAGCTTCCTGGGAAACGTTCTTGTTACTTACAACCTCATGCTAATCACATTAGCCTACGTTAGCTCAACCGTCCCGCAGGGGACCCACCAATCCTGAAGAAGTTTTAAGAGAGCAGTGTGTCAAGAAGCAGTGCGGCTTGGCAGGGTTCTGTTTCGGAGTACGCATGGACTCTCCTGAGTCCGTAGGGGGATTGCAGCGATGGGACAAGACTGTAACTACCAATTGGATATCACAAGAGGAGAAAAAGGGGTAAAAGTACAAAGAAAAAATGATATTCTAAAATATGCAGAAAAACAATATGCACATTTTCCCACCAAAGATGTTTCCATCAAATTGACTTGTTTCGGATAAAAGTGTATTTTGTTTGAAAGGATCATCAAGCTCATCACCTTGCACTTTCATCACCCTGTGAAGTTCATCATAACTTATTTAATCTGTAGCCTAATAAACCGCATGCTCTCCTGAGTCGTAGTGGGAGAACCACACAACATGTCATCGATTGACTCCAAGTTTACTTCGACATGATGGTTATTATAGCAATATTTTGGCATAAAATCTAAAATAATTTATTTTACAGACACAAAAAGATACCACCTTGTCTAGCGTATTTTGTTTTGTCGACATTTGGAAACTTTATGGACATATTTGTTGTTTCCATCAGGCCTGTTGTGACATTTTTTATCCGGCGTACTTTACTTGCATAAAAAGGTTGGATGGACACCTGGCTAGAGAACGCCTGTGAATGGAGGTGATACCCCCCAGCCGCACCACCGTAATAGGTATGTGTGTGTGTGGTTGTGAATTTGTGTGTTTTAGCCTATGCGTGCAAATTAAATGCTTTGTAACACCAAAACTAGTGGCAACTGAGCAGCCACCAAAGCGAAGGAGATGAAACTTTAACTTTGCTGGAGTATTGAAACAGATAATTGTGAGATGTTTTGAAACATTACATGGTCTGTTGTAACACCATTTAATCAAGTGTTGTGCAACACCTTGCCAGGGACTGGGAGCTCTACCGGAAAAGGTTGAAAACACTAGTTTGGTGTTTAGAGTTCTTTTTAGTGCAGAATTAGATACCTTCTGTTTTGGTATTGTTTCCTTGCTTCAAAGCTTCTAAGCACTAGTATGGTGTTTCAAATCCTATCTAATGCAGAATTAGATCGCTTCTTCTGGAGTATTTTAATGTTCAACATTGATCTAAGAATCTGATCATTTGCCAGTTTAATCCACTATGGCAGGCATTGTTGAGCACAGTTCACAAGCCACTAGCAGTAACTGGAGGTTTTACAGCAAACATTGCAGGATACTTTATTTGTTTCTACAATAAAACATTTTAATTTCTGGTAATGGGTCGTTTCATCATTGAACGTCATTTTGCCTGACGGTTTTGATATCCGGTCATCATGATCCGTTACATCTGATGACAAACTGCTTCATACTAATATATAAGTATACTTTTCTTCTTCTTTCAAACATGCATAGAACACAAAATAATAACATCAAAAATGTTTTAATTACCCACAATCCTCAATAAACTAAGCAAAGTGACAAGGTAGGAAGTGCAAGGAGATAAAAATTGTTCTCCATATTACTGCTCCAGAAGTCAGGGCTTCAATTCCCGCTTCCGCCTGTCCCTCTTAGACTCCTTCTGCCTCCTTCTGTTTCTAATCTGTCTAATCAAAGCACTGACAAAATTAAGGTGGAATTCCACAACAACAAAAATCCCCATAGGCCATTATCATCAATCAATATCTTTTTAATTTCTTAACCATTTGATTGTATGAGAGACACTGTTTTTTGTATTTTACATGCACTCAAACTCCCAAAAGTGTTTTTACAACACTCTCTTAATAACAGCAATATTCAGATTTAAGAACCACTTTGGGTGTATCAGAGTACTTTTATTCTGTTTTAAAACACTTTTATGTGTATCTTAACACTTTGGGTTTACATTCAAACACCCTCCAAACACCAGATCTCAGGTTCGGTCATGGCAACCTTGCTACCACATTCAGCAGCGTCTTTTGCACATCATATAAACAATCACCTGCACATGAAGAGTAGAAGCCTTTTCTGTTCACATAGTTTAAATTTTATTGCTATTTTTACTGGGAACCCATTGATGGCATCATGGCAATGAAACCCCTCTTGACTTCAACCTGTTGTGTGATGGTGTATGGAAAGCGTATGTGTTACAGTTTGTTTTCTTGATGATTGAATCCGAAACATTGGCATATTGACATAAAGTGTAGCTAACTCAATTCTTAGGGCAAAACGTTATCATTGGTTGTTGCACAAAAGAGTATTAGCTAGCTATCTACTTTTAGGCTGACTGCTTTGCTGGAGACAAGAGATCCCTCGGGACAGCTGCTATCTGCCTCAAGTCAGTAGATGGTACTGTTGCTTGCAACTCAATTCATCCCACAAAGTTTAAACTGCCTGCCTGTACATCTCAAGTAACTGACATTCTGACTGTTCATATTTTTTAACAGTGGGAACATTTCAAAATGTTTTGGACAAATGCAAAAATTTCTGTTGAACTGCTGCTAATTTACACATAGTCTTTTTTTGTAGTTCACCATCCAGATGTTGGAAGAGGGGAACAAATTGTTGTTGTCTATCAACAATGACAAGCCACCTGGGTCTGACAACCGATGGAAAATTACTGAGGATAATAGCGAACAATATTGCCACTCCTATATGCCATATCTTCAATCTAAGCCAACAAGAAAGTGTGTGCCCTCAGGCCTGGAGGGAAGCAAAAGTAATTCTGCTACCCAAGAGTAAAACCGCCTTACTGGCTCAAATAGCCGACGATTCAGCCTGTTACCAACCCTTAGTAAACACTTGAAAAAAAGGGTTTGACCAGATAAAGTGCTATTTTACAGTAAACAAATTGACAACAGACTTTCAGCACGCTTATAGGGAAGGGCATTAAACATGTATGGCACTTACACAAATGCCTGATGATTGGCTGAGAGAAATTGATGATAAAAGGATTGTGGGAGCTGTTACTTCAGTGCGGCTTTTGACATTATCGATCATAGTTTGCTGCTGAAAAAACATATGTGTTATGGCTTTACACCCCCTGCTATATTGTGGAAAAGAGTAACCTGTCTAACAGAACACAGAGTGTGTTCTTTATTGGAAGCCTCTCCAACCTAATCCAGGTTGATTCAGGCATTCCCCAGGGCAGCTGTCTAGGCCCCTTACTTTTTTCAATCTTTACTAATGACATGCCACTGGCTTTGAGTAAAGCCAAGTCTATGTATGCGGATGACTCAACACTATACACGTCAGCTACTACAGCGGGTGAAATCATTGCAGCACTTAACTTCTTAGGGATCTAGCGTCCCACCGCTACTATGGGGTTGAACGCTAAGCTGTAGTCAATGAACAGCATTCTAAAATAGGTGTTCCTTTTGTCCAGGTGGGAAAGGGCAGTGGGGAGTGCGATTGATTTTGCATCATGTGTGGATCTGTTGGGGCAGTATGCGAATTGGAGTGCGTCTAGGATGATGGTGTTGATGTGAGCTATGAACAGACTTTCAAAGCACTTCATGGCTACCGATGTGAGTGCTACGGGGTGGTATTCATTTAAACAGGTTACCTTCGCTTTCTTGGGCACAGGGCCTATGGTCGTCTGCTTGAAACATGTAGGTATTACACACTTGGTCAGGGAGAGGTTGAAAATGTCAGTTAAGACACTCGCCAGTTGGTCCGCGCATGCTCTGAGTACACGTCCTGGTAATCCGTCTGGCCCCGCTGCCTAGTGAATGTTTACCTTTTTAAAGGTCTTGCTCATATCGGTTACGAAGAGCGTGATCACACGGCGTCCGTAACAGCTGGTGCTCTCATGCATACTTCAGTTTTTCTTGCCTCGAAGCGAGGAGAAAGTCCATTTAGCTCGTCTGGTAAACTCTCATCACTGGGCAGCTCACGGCTGGGTTTCCCTTTGTAGTCCGTAATAGTTTGCAAGCCCTGCCACATCCGATGAGCATCAAAGCCGGTGTAGTAGGATTCAATCTTAGTCCTGAATTTATGCTTTGCATGTTTGATGATTCATCTGAGGGTATAGCGGAATTTCTTATAAGCGTCCGGATTAGTGTCCCGCTCCTTGAAAGCAGTCGCTCTAGCCTTTAGCTTGGTGCGGATGTTGCCTGTAATCCATGCTTCTGGTTGGGATATGTACGTAAGGTCACAGTGGGGACTACATTGTCGATGCACTTATTGATGAATCCGGTGACTGAGGTGGTATACTCCTCAATGCCACTGGATGAATCCTGGAACATATTCCAATCTGTACTAGCAAAACAGTTCTATAGCGTAGAATCCGCGCAATCTGACCTCTTCCGTATTAAGTGAGTTACTGGTACTTCCTGCTTTAGTTTTTGCTTGCAAGCAGGAATGAGGAGGATATAATTATGGTCACATTTGCCAATTGGAGGGCGAGGGAGAGCTTTCTATGTGTCTCTGTGTGTGGAGAAAAGGTGGTCTTGAGTTTGTTTCCCTCTGGTTGCACATGTGAAATGCTGGTAGAAATGAGGTAAAACAAATGCATTAAAGTCCCCGGCCACTAGGAACGCCGCTTCTGGATATGCATTTTCTTGTTTGCTAATGGCCTTATACAGCTCATTGTGTGCGGTCTTAGTGCCAGCATCGGTTTGTGGTGGTAAATAGACGGCTACAAAAAATATAGATGAAAACTCTCTTGGTAGATTCCGTGGTCTACAGTTTATCATGAGGTACTCTTCCTCAGGCGAGCAATATCTTGAGACTTCCTTAATATTAGACATCGCACACCAGCTGTTGACAAATAGACACATACCCCTACCCCTTGTCTTACCAGATGTAGCTGTTCTATCCTGCCGATGCATGGAAAACACAGCCAAATATATATTATCTGTGTCGTCGTTCAGCCAGGACTCTGTGAAACATAAGATATTACAGTTTTTAAATGTCCTGTTGGTAGGATAGTCTCGAACAGAGATCATGCAGTTTATTTTCCAGTGATTGCACGTTGGCCAATAGAACGGATGGTAGAGGCGGGTTACCCGCTCGCTGACGAATTCTAACAAGGCACCCTGATCTCCGCCCTCTGTATTTCTGTATTTTCTTCACGTGAATGAGTGGGATTTGGTCTCGGAGAAGTAGTATATCCTTTGGGTCGGACTCATTAAAGAAAAAATCTTCGTCCAATTTGATGTGAGTGATCACTGTTCTGATATCCAGAAGCTATTTTCGGTCATAAAAGACAGAAGCAGCAGCATTATTTACAAAATAAGTTACAAACAATGGGAAAAAACACACAAAATTGCTCAGCTGGTTAGGAGCCCGTAAAAAGGCAGCCATCCCTCCGGCGCCAACAGTAGCTAAGATGGGGAAAAGTCTGTCCATAATAATGAACTGCTCTGCCTTCTCAACAACTTTATCAACAAGGCAGTTCCTACAAGCCCTAGTTTTGTCGCAACTGGACTACTATCAAGTGATTGAAGTCGGGTGGTCAGGTGCCACAAAGAGGGATTTATTACAATTGGCTCACAGCAGAGCAGCACGGCTGGCCCTTGAATGTACGCAGAGAGAGCTAACATTAATAATATGCATGTCAATCTCTCATGGTTCCCCCCCCCCCTTTGTTCTTACACTGCTGCTACTCACTGTTTATTATCTATGCATAATCACTTTACCCCTACCTCCATGTACAAATTACCTCGACTAACATATATCCCTGCGCATTGACTCGGTACCCCCTGTATACAGCCTCATTATTGTTATTTTATTGTTTTATAAAAATAAAAAATATATATTATTTAATTTATTTAGTAAATATTTTCTTAAAACTGCATTTCTGGTTAAAACCTCTACAGGATCGGTGGGTCCCCTGTGGGACGGTTGAGCTAACATAGGCTAATGTGATTAGCATGAGGTTGTAAATAACAAGAACATTTCTCAGGACATAGACATATCTGATATTGGCTTAAATTCTTGTTAATCTAACTGCACTGTCCAATTTACAGTAGCTATTACAGTGAAAGAATACCATACTATTGTTTGAGGAGAGTGTAGTTATGAGCTTGAAAATGCATTAATAAACCAAATAGGCACATTTGGGCAGTCTTGATACAACATTTTGAACAGAAATTCAATGGTTCATTGGATCAGTCTAAAACTTTGCACATACACTGCTGCCATCTAGTGGCCAAAATCGTAATTGCACCTGGGCTGGAATATTACATTATGGCCTTTCTATTGCATTTCAAAGATGATGCTACAGAAAAACACATGTTTGGTTTTGTATTATCTTTTACCAGATCTAATGTGTTATATGCTCCTACATTAATTTAACATTTCCACAAACTTCAAAGTGTTTTCTTTCAAATGGTATCAAGAATATGCATATCCTTGCTTCAGGTCCTGAGCTACAGGCAGTTAGATTTGGGTATGTCATTTTAGGCAAAAATTGAAAAAAAGGGTCCGATCCTTAAGTGTGTGCCCTCAGGCCACTAATCTACTACCACATATCTACAATACAAAATCACATTATATTTGTCATACGCGCCGAATACAACAGGTGTAGACCTTACCGTGAAATGGTTACTTACAAGCCCTTAATGTTTTGTGAAAAGTGTTATGAAATGTAATGTCATCTAATATTTCTAATTGTATACAACTGCCTTATTGTTGCTGGACCCCAATGAACAGTCAGCAGCTAATGGGGATCCTTACTAAATACAAATGTCTGTTGGTATTACAAGGGGTAATAATATGCTTAAATGTTGGGTGGGAGATTTTATAGAGCTCAGGGTATCCTATCAGGCCAGTAAGCCATTTAAATGGTTAATATACATTTCTCACATTATGTACAGTACATACTTCAATTACCTATACTAACTCGTACCCCTGCACATTGACTCGGTACCGGTACCCCTTGTATATAGCCTCGCTATTGTTATTTTATTGTGTTAATATTTTTCCTTTGTTTAGTTAGCAAATGTATTTCTTACTTTTTTTAAATTCAGCATTATTGGTTAAGGGCTCGTAAGCATGTCAGGGTAAGGTGTACACCTGTTGTATTCGGTGCATGTGACAAATATGATTTGATTTGACATAAAAAAAAACACAAAATGCACACATGCTACATCTGTACTCACTGAATACGTTCTTCAGAGTGGAGAAAGAACTTTCGCACATTGCTGTAGATGTCCCAAATGTTAATCCAAATCTATGTTTCAGTGCCAACAGCACAATCGGCATTGCTGACAAAGGCCCGCCCTATCTTTGAAGAACACTGAGTGGGGTCCATTTGTTGTTGCTGGCTGTGGTTGCAATTTCACTTGGCAAGAATCAATAAACTCTGCTTCCACTGGTTCAGTTTAGCTTAGATCCAACAGGTCGTCAGGTGCAAGTGGCTGGGGTAACGGAGGTGCAGGTGCTTTTTTTGCTCTTGGCAGTGCCCAGCCATTATCGGATATCCAAGCTATAATTATTCAGCTCACCGCTACCAAAACTCAACAGCACAGTCGACATTGCTAACAAAGGCCCGCTGTATCTTTGAAGAACACTGAGCGTAGTCTATTTGTTGTTGCTGGCTGTGGTTGCGATTTCACTTGTCAAGAATCAATAAATGTAACAGCAGTCGGCATTGCTGACAAAGGCCCGCCGTATCTTTGAAGAACACTGAGTGGGGTCCATTTGAGGTTGCTGGCTGTGGTTGTGACTTCACTTGGCAAGAATCAATAAACTCTGCTTCTGCTTCCTCAGGTGCTAGTGGCTGATGTAACAGAGGTGCAGGGGCTTGTTGTGATGTTACCCTCCTGATGTTAGAGCTAGGCCCTGGCTCATCTCGATCTTGTTGGTCAGCAGACAGTGTGGGGGATGGGCGGGTATTACATTTGCTGCTAGGCTCCTCAACCTCGGTGGTCGGGTCAGCAGGCTAATCGGTGAACTCGGCATCAACATCGACATGGTACTCTTCCATTTTTTTTCTCTTGGCAGTGCACTGACATTTTTGGATATCCATTAGCCAGCTATAATTATTCAGCTCGCCGCTACCAAAACTTAACGAAGCTAGTAGCTACTAGCTAGCCTATTATTAGCTGTAACTGTCCGGAAAAGTGAAAAATGTTGTTCAAAATCTGTGAGAAAAAAACAGACAATTTGACCCCACCCTGGGTGGGATACAATGAGCTTCCGAAAAAAGGCAATGAAGGCGGTACCTTATGGGTTAGGTGCACAATCAGAATTTCTTTATATGAACTACTAAATAATACATTATTACATCCCCCCCCCTCCCTCCCCTTCCTCAGATCATGAGCTCACACCCGGCTACTGGCAGGCCCGACAACGCTACATTGGAAAAAACGTTAATTTTAATTCATATACAATTTGTTATGTTTATGGGAAAACAAAACTAGGGGGGGTGATGCCGGGTTTTTCCACCCCGTAGAGTCGGATCTTCTCTAATCTTATATATTATTTAGGGTTTGGAAAGTATTTATGAATAATATAAAAACAGGTTTGGAGAGACTTTACTCACAAAAAATATATTGGTTAATAAAAAATACAGTGGTTTGATTCATCCTGAAAGTTGCCATATTCAATTGTTCAATCCATGAAATATTGGAAGGTGAGAAAAGTGTACAATAGGGGTTGACCAGTACTCCTATAAATCTTCCCTAATAATCCTTTCTAATCATGGAACTGTGATGACGTGTGAACAGGGCGCCAGGCTCCAGGTTTAAACTGCTACGCATGGTCTGTGTTAAATAATGATTCAAATAGGTTATATGTTAGCCTAATATGATCGACTATTGCTAGCGATCCTCAGGAGAACAACCACATGAATGTGACAGAGGAAAGAAAGGTACACTAACAATGTAATGGAATGATGCAAAATGTAAGGAAATTAACATTAAAGGGACAGTTATAAATGTATACTGAACACAAATATGAACGCAACATGTACAGTGTTGTTCCCATGTTTCATGAGCTGAAATAAAAGATCCCATAAATGTTCCATATGCACATATTTCTTTACATCCCTGTTAGAGCATTTCTCCTTTGCCAAGATAATACATCCACCTGACAGATGTAGCACATCAAGAAGATGATTAAACAGCATCATTACACAGGTGCAACTTGTACTGGGGACAATAAAAGGCCACTATAAAATGTGCAGTTTTGTCACACAGCACAATGCTACAGATGTGTCAAGTTTTGAGGGAGCGTGAAATTGGCATGCTGACTGCAGGGATGTCCGCCAGAGCTGTTGCTAGAGAATTTAATGTTCCTTTCTCTACCATAAGCCGCCTCCAACGTCATTTTAGAGAACTTGGCAGTTTGTCCAACCGGCCTCACAACCGCAGACCACGTGTAACCACGCCAGCTTAGGACCTTGTCGGGGGCTACAGATAGTGGCTAATATTTAACACGATACAAAATGTTTGAAAAAATACAGTGAAAACTCAAGGCATATAATCAAAACAATTTAAAAATCATAAATCAACTCGTTAGATTAGGCGCTATGCTGTCATTTCGTACGGCTACAGAAGCCTATTGCTTGGGTCTCCACATTTCATATCTGCAAGTTATAAGGCCAGCAATTCATAACTTCATTGTGGGAAACATGTTGATATGCTTCAGTTTGCTGCAATGTGACTGGTTTCATATGTCTCCAGCAATCCTAAGGTAAAATAGATTTGAAACTATTGTAATTTATATTTATAATCCCCTTATTGAAACAGCTTACTCATTTACCTAGCTCTTATCGATAGTACTTATCAATTTGCAAATCACAGTGCATGGAGAATAGTGTTATTTCTATCGTAAAAAATTAAGTAGATGTTGTTCCACTTGGAACCGACAGGTTGCTAAACCTTATTCATCATTTCATCGCAGGTAAAGGTGGTAGAATTATGAGGTAATTAAATTAAGGTCAGAATATGGTGTATCTGTAGACACACCTCTGCCACACTTTCATTTCTTTGATCTTCACCCAAAACGGGAATAGCATGCTATTCTCATGCTTAAACTCAAAGTCAGAATACAGGTCAGAATTCCCCCCATGCTACCTACTGCACTGCCCAACACCTCACTAACACAATCACATTAACACCCTCATGGAGTTTTTGACATGACAGCTTTTCACTGAGGTGAATGAGGAAGCTTGATGCAAGGTGGTGCGCGGCGGTGGTAGCATTGGAGTTATCAGTGGGTGTTGACGAAAAACAATGTTGACGTAAAATTGCTGTCCAACCTCTATCCCATCCACCTTACACATGCAATGCCACCACAGGTGCCTCACTCCTATGCCAATCTTAAAAAGCAGCCTCTCAGACCCAGAGATGGAAATAGGCATGGGGGTAGAATGGGCGTCACTCCGGCCAGCCGATTAGCCAGCAGGGCCTAGTTACATAAGGAAACCTCCCCCCTCGGGTGTCTTATTGAGTGTAGGAGTAGGCCTGATAGGCCACAGCCCAGACCAATCAACCAGAGGATGAGTCAGAAAGAATGATAGAAGCTCAGGAGAACTAGCTGAAAAAGGATAAAAAGAGGGGTAGGGGGAGAAACGAGGAGAAGCAGAATATGAGAAAAGGCTAGCAAGGAGATGGAAGTAAAATTAAGAACATTTAAGAAAAACATGATGGGTTTTACAGGGGGAATAGAAACGAAGTAAGTTGACTTTTCACAATGGAGAGAAAGGAAATAGAGGGAGGGGAAGTGAGGAGACGTCACTCAACGTCAACAAAACTAAGGAGATGATCGTGGACTTCAGGAAACAGCAGAGGGAGCACCCCCCTATCCACATCGACGGGACAGTAGTGGAGAAGGTGGAAAGTTTTAAGTTCATCGGCGTATACATCACGGACAAACTGAAATGGTCCACCCACACAGACAGCGTGGTGAAGAAGGCGCACCAGCGCCTCTTCAACCTCAGGAGGCTTAAGAAATTAGGCTTGTCACCAAAAACACTCAAACTTCTACAGATGCACAATCGAGAGCATCCTGTTGGGCTGTATCACCGCCTGGTACGGCAACTGCTCCGCCCACAACCGTAAGGCTCTCCAGAGGGTAGTGAGGACTGCACAACACATCACCGGGGGTAAACTACCTGCCCTCCAGGACACCTACACCACCCGATGTCACAGGAAGGCCAAAAAGATCATCAAGGACAACAACCACCCGAGCCACTGCCTGTTCACCCCGCTTTCATCCAGAAGGCAAGGTCAGTACAGGTGCATCAAAGCTGGGACCGAGAGACTGAAAAACAACTTCTATCTCAAGGTCATCAGACTGTTAAACAGCCATCACTAACATTGAGTGGCTGCTGCCAACATACTGACTTAAATCTCTAGCCACTTTAAATAATTGAAAATTGGATGTAACAAATGTATCACTAGCCACTTTAAACAATTTTGTATATAATGTTTACATATCCGACATTACTCATATCAAATGTATACACTGTACTCTATACCATCTACTGAATCTTGCCTATGCCGTTCGGCCATCGACTCAAATCTCTAGCCACTTTAATTATTAATGTATGCAAAATGTATCACTAGCCACTTTAAATGATGCCATTTATATAATGTTTACATATCCTACATGTATATACTGTACTCTATACCATCTACTGCATCTTGCCTATGCCGGTCAGCCAGCGCTCATCCATATATTTATATGTACATACTTGTGTGTATAAGGTAGTTGTGGTGAAATTGTTAGATTACTTGTTAGATACTACTGCATGGACGGAACTAGAAGCACAAGTATTTCGCTACACTCACATTAACATCTGCTAACCATGTGTATGTGACAAATAAAATGTGATTTGGGTGAGGGAGCACAACAGGAGAGGGAAGCAAACATTTTAAGTGAAGGGAAACATGGGGATTTAGATTGGAAGAAAGAGGGAAACAGAAAGTAGCAGAGTGGGATAAAGAGAGAGTGGGAGAGAGAATATTTTTGCAAAATGTATACTGCTTGAAGCCTCTGTCACGATCGTCATAAAGAACAGACCAAGGCGCAGCGTGCATGACGTTCCANCACTAACAAAATCACAATAACCCACAACACAGGTTGGAAAAGTAACAACCTAAGTATGGTCCCCAATTAGAGGCAACGAACAACAGCTGCCTCCAATTGGGAACCACACACAAAACCAAACATAGAAATTCAACATAGAAAACCCAACTAGTCACGTCCTGACCTAAAACATAGAGAACCCCGAGGTCTCTCTATGGCCAGGACGTGACAGCCTCACATGTAATAGCCTTGTCTTCAAGGTTCCACCTGTGCTCATCTGAATGTATTGTTTGAATTTATAGTTTTCACAATTGTGCAAATCTTTATTTCAGATGGTAACTTAACTACTCCATGTCCTTTACTGGCTGCCGATGTAACAATATATTAGTTGTATTAGTCCCGAGGTTACTTTGTAACTAATTCAGACTATCAAGTAGACCAGGGACATCATTTGTTGATAATTACACAATTTCTCATTATTGTTGAATATAAAGGGCAAATAGCTGAGGGATGGGGCTGGAGAAATGTAACCACTCTCAAATTCATAGACAGAGCTATGGATGCAAGGAATGACTATCCATGAGATCAAAATCATAGTTTGAACAATGTTTGAGTCAAACAGGCATATATGTTGGGTGCTTATGGGGTACAACAATTTAACTAAGCTCACGAGGCATGTATGAGTTGTATTCGGCCAGAATCAATGGGTGTAAATCATTAATTTAAAAGTAAGAAAATGGATCCAGCATATTCTAATGTGCTCACGCACTATACAGCGCTTTCATGTAAGTGGGCCACCTTGATCTTGTTGTCTTACAGCTCAAACCTAATTAGAGTTATATTTAGCATAATTATCTGCGTTAAAAAGGTTTGGTATGTGCATGTGTGTGTACACGGTCACATCTTCAGCAGCTACCTCCGAATCCACCCACGCATGCACACACACATACACACGTACAGTACACACACACACACACATGCACCATCCCAATCCTGAAGGACTCAGGGTATCACGTGTCACGTGTTACGTCGGTACATGGTCAAATAGCTCAATGGCTACCAAGTGGACCTGGTCATCAGTAGTCTCCCTAAGTATGCGGGTTGCCTCCCATATTAGCATGTTCTGACATACAAGTCTGCTGGTAATACAAGCGTCGATTGGGCTTTTGGTTTTTGCCCTGGTGTGAACTTCCAGAATTATTACCTAGCTAGATGTTGCTTGCGGAGAATATGTTCAATGAGTTTATTCCGCAAGTGAGTCGTTTGCATGTCCCACTGACTGGCTGTGACTAAAATTAGCCTAGCTATTTAGCGTCCACCTCTGTCATGTTCCCGAGGGGATTCTTTTTTACCTGCCCGCATTTTAAGCCTTGCCTACTAAAACTCAGGATTTGTTGGGAAAGTTGTCTGTTTTTCCTCCCATTTCGTAGTGGCCAAGAAAATCTCAGATGATCCCCAGACCTAGTGCCCTAGGTCTTGAATTCATCAGCCTCTCCCTCTCACTAAGTGTCCTCATTAGTTGAGGTCACTGAGTTGGAGTTGAAAGCGATAGATCTCAATATATCTATCTATCTAGGCTAACTGATGATTATGCTGTATAAAACTGCCTGCTCAGCTGAAGTTTCTGACACAAATCTACCATTATTTAATTTGATTATTTAACCCTTATTTACCAGGTAAGTTGACTGAGAGCACATTCTCATTTTACAGCAATGACCTGGGGAATAGTTACAGGGGAGAGGAGATGAATGAGCCAATTGTAAGCTGGGGATGATTAGGTGGCCATGAAGCCCAGATTGGGAATTTAGCCATGGGATCTTTAGTGACCACAGAGAGTCAAGACACCCGTTTAACATCCCCATACACAGGGCAATGTCCCCAATCACTGCCCTGGGGCATAGGGATATAAAAACAAAAATTTACCAGAGGAAAGGGTGCCTCCTAATGGCCCTCCAACACCACTTCCAGCAGCAATCCAGGGACTGACCAGGACCAAGCCCGCTTAGCCTCAGAAGCAAACCAGCAGTGGGATGCAGGGTGGTAGGCTTTGTTTTCTATTCACCCAAGTTCACCCATATTAATTCCTCCATGACCAACATTTCAAGCTCAGTCATAAAAAGTTATATCCATTACCTATGTACTGTATGCATATTTACATAACATTCATATGCACTTCAATCAGCTGCAGAGAGGTGGGTTTACAGCTAAACCTGTTTTTCAGGGTTTTCTATGAATTAGGAACTCACCTGAAAAGAACAACTCATGTTAAAGGTCAGATACAGTATGTTAGCCTCAATGCCCATCCCCTCTGTTCAATGATTCAATAAGTAATTGGAGATTGCGAGAATGCATTACACATCCCGAATCACATGTAAGAAATGTACGCCCTTCCTAGGCACACCTTTCCTATGCACTTCTCAGTAGTTGGTATTCAGACTTACCTTATGCAGATGCATAACGGGATTTGCAGGCGTGGTTCCCTTGTGTGCACTGAATACATCTAATTCAACTGCTGAAAACCATCCCACTTGCTGGCCAACAGATTTTCTCATGGAGTTTTCATTCAATAGGGTTTTCAGTACATTTATCTTAAGCCATTCCTTTAAATATGATGTACCTTTAATTTTAATTTTCTCCAACTCACTAGAAAAGATAGAATGATTCAGAATATTAAGGATCAATAAAAGAAACCCATGTACTTTTCAGCACCATTTGGTAGATTTAAAAAATACTCAGATCTTGTATATTATTTTGGATAGGAAAGTATTTATGAATAAGTCAAGGTCAGAATCGGTAGCCACACCCTCATTTCTTTGATCGCCACCCCGAATGAGTAGCTGGCTGAAACATGCGTTGCCTCACGCCTAAATTCAAGGTCAGAATATGCGTAGAAAGAAAAGTGCATGAAAAGGGAATTAAGTTCCATTTATGCATGCTTAACTTGGGTCTGAATCGGCCCCATGGACAATTAAAGCACTTTAGATTCATGAGATAAGAGTTCACTCTTGATTAAAATGATTACAGATGGATTACCGATTGAGCGTCTCATTCCCCTGCACAAATTATACAGTCTTTGTATCCATAGCCGATTCGTTCTCACAATAGCCAGTCAAGTCATATACTGTAAGAGCACAAACAGTGGTTTGCATAGAAACCATTTCTGTTGTTTTAGTAGGGTTGAATTTCAAAAGGGTGAAGTCTTCTGTCTCGTCGAGGGGGATTAAGGTCAAGGCTGGTGAAACTGGACAGAATACACTTCTGAATGTGTTTTAGTGACTACTTTGTCTCTCTCTACCTCTCTATCACACGCTCTCTCTCTCTTGCTCTCTCTCACTCTGTTTACTTAACTATATATCAACTGTGCATCTATGCAAACTGTCATACACTGACATTTATGGTATAGTCTGTGTGTGATCGGATGAGATAGAACTATGATCTAATCAAATCTAATCAAAGATCTAAGATAGATGCACTAATTTCTATTGTGTGCATGACTGAAAGGGTTAAACAGTAAATTACATTGCCGTAGGAAGGGGGGGTGGATGTATAATCTGTAGCCCGTTATGCATGTGATCAATGCATGTTCTATTCCCTGGGCTGGGGACAGGGACAGAGCGCGGCTGTGCATTAGTATGGGTGATGAATCCCAGGTGGTGATTAGGCTGGTTCTAAGGCAGTGTCAGAGAACCAGGCCCCGGGGGACTGAGCCTGTACCCACACTCTGTACCTCGGTAATAGCCAGGACCTTGTTGTCTGAAATACACCCGTGGTGAGAAGCTGGATGGAGTGGCCTGTCCAGGCTCTTGCCTAAGCCTTGAATCTGTGAATAGGGCTGATACAGAATGCATTCACAGAGTGTGATAACTTTGATCTACCAGTGTATTTATAGGATGATAAATTCATGTGCATTTATTGTGCCTTCCGTCATAGAGCATGTAAGGTATATGTTAGGCTCTGTGTTTTTCTCAACCTAGTGACGTACCAAGCTTAACATACACTTATCCTCAAGGTATCACTATGAGTTCTTTATCCTTTCCAATGTTATAATATCATTAAAAACGTCTCTACTCTATTATCAAAAGCGTGCCAGGGGAAGCCATACGTACAGTATACAGTTAAAAGACAAAGGTGTCAAAATACATGTACAGTAACAGTCAAAAGTTTGGACACTTACTCATTCAAGAGTTTTTCTTTATTTTGACTATTTTCTACATTGTAGAATAATAGTGAAGACATCAAAACTATGAAATAACACATCTGGAATCATGTAGTAACCAAAAAAAGTGTTAAACAAATCTAAATATATTTTATATTTGTCACGTTGGTATAAAGGGATCGGGAGAAAGGGGCAGGAATGCGTAATAGGGGTTTTAATTTACCCAAATTACAGTGTGCCATGTAAAAGCACGGGGACGAAGAACAAATAAACACAAATACAAAACACAGGGTTGAGACCCAAACAAAAGAGCGAGGAGTACCTCGAATAAATACACAAGTGCACAGTGATACCACATGGGACGAGACCCGTAATCATCTGCGCAATACACGCGGGACGAAAGCCAAAACAACACAGCACAGGTACTCACACGACCAACGGACATTGTAACAATAATCGACAGCCCAATGGTGAACCAAAGGGCACATTTATGCAATTATAATCAGGGAAATGGGGACCAGGTGTGCGTAATGACACAGTTCTGGAGGGATCCGTGACAGTACCCCCACCCCCTGACGTGCAGCGCAACTACACCGGCCCCGAGGACGATCACAGGTACGCAGTGCGGGTCGATTAGGACCCGATGCAGCTGCCAAAGTTGCGTCGTCATCAGACGGCCAGTTGCCACTGCCCGAAGTTGCGTCGGACGGACCAGTTGCAGTGGCGTCGGACGGACAGGTTGTGGCAGTGTTGGACGGGCCAGTTGCAGCTGCTGAAGTTGCGTCGTCAGTCGGATCAGTTGTGGCGGCGGCAGACGGACCAGTAGCAGCGTCGTCGAACGGGCCATTCCCGCTGTCTTCCTTAATGGTTGAATATTCTGTCACGCTGGTATAAGGGATCGGGAGACAGGTGCAGAAATGTGTAATAGGGGTTTTTATTGACCCGAATTACAGCGTGCCATGTGAAGGCACGGAGACCAAACAAACACGTATACAAAACACAGGGTTGAAACCCAAACAAAAAAGCAAGGAGTACCTCGAATAAACACACGGGGCGCACAATGATACCACATGGGACGAAACCCGTAATCATCTGCACAATACAAGTGGCACGAAAGCCAAAACAAAACAGCACAGGTACTCACACGACCAACGGACATTGGAACAATAATCGACAGGACAATGGTGAACGAAGGGCACACTTATACAATTACTAATGAATGGGAATAGGGACCAGGTGTGTGTAATGACACAGTTCCGTAGGGATCCGTGACAATATTTTTGATTCATCAAAGTAGCCACCCTTTGCCTTGATGACAGCTTTGCACACTCTTGGCATTCTCTCAACCAGCTTCATCTGGAAGATTTTTCCAACAGTCTTGAAGGAGTTCCCACATATGCTCAGCACTTGTTGGCTGCTTTTCCTTCACTCTGCGGTCCAACTCATCCCAAACCATCTCAATTGGGTTGAGGTCAGCTGATTGTGGTTGCCAGGTCATCTGATGCAGCACTCCATCACTCTCCTTCTTAATCAAATAGGCCTTACACAGCCTGGAGGTGTGTTGGGTCAATGTCCTGTTGAAAAACGAAGGATAGTCCCACTAAGTGCAAACCTGATGGGATGGCGTATCGCTGAAGAATGCTGTGGTAACCATGCTAGTTAAGTGTGCCTTGAATTCTAAATCAATCACCAACAGTTTCACCAGCAAAGCACCCCCACACCATCACACCTCCTCCTCCATGCTTCATGGTGGAAACCACACATGCAGAGATCCTTCGTTCACTCATCAGACCAAAGGACAGATTTCCACCGGTCTAATTTCTATTGATCATGTTTCTTGGCCCAAGCAAGTCTCTTCTTATTATTGGTGTCCTTTAGTAGTGGTTTCTTTGCAGCAGTTCAACCTCGAAGGCCTGATTCACGCAGTGTCCTCTGAACAGTTGATGTTGAGATGTGTCTCTTACTTGAACTCTGTGAATCATTTATTTGGGCTGCAATTTCTGAGGCTGGAAAAGCTAATGAACGTATCCTCTGCAGCAGAGGTAACTCTGGGTCTTCCTTTTCTTCCTTCATAGTGCTTGATGGTTTTTGCGACTTGAAGAAACTTTCAAAGTTCTTGAAATGTTCTCTATTGACTGACCTTCATGTCTTAAAGTAATGATGGACTGTCATTTCTCTTTGCTTATTTGAGCTGTTCATAATATGGACTTGGTCTTTTACCAAATAGGGCTGTCTTCTGTATACCAACCCTACCTTGTCACAACACAACTGATTGGCTCAAACACATTAAGGAAAAAAATTCAACAAATGAACTTTTAACAGGGCACACCTGTTAATTGAAATGCATTCCAGGTGACTACCTCATTAAGCTGGTTGAGAGAATGCCAAGAGCGTGCAAAGCTGTCATCAAGACAATGGGTGGCTACTTTGAAGAATCTCAAATATATTTTAATTTGTTTAACAGTTTTTTGGTTACTACAGGATTCCATGTGTTATTTCATGGTTTTGATGTCTTCACTATTATTCTACAATGTAGAAAATAATCAAAATAAAGAAAAACCCTTGAATGAGTAGGGGTTCAAACTTTCAACTGTTACTGTATATGCAAATTCACAAAGTATTGTATCGTATGGTATCATAACAACTCATAACTCTGCAATGCATCAAATTAACATCTCGCTGTCACATGTCACCCCTGAACTTGGAGCCACACCTGAGAGATGAGATGAGTCTACTCCCACCCAAATTGGAACTAGAATTCAAAAACCACTTTGTCAAATGACTAGTCCATGTATGGACAAATGACCACTCACTCTTCTACTTGTAACTGTGATGGTGTACCCATGTAACAAAGAGTAATTGTCTCTTTTTACTAGAAAACATGCACAAAAGGCGTTTAGAGAAAGTGAAGTCTAAGAATAGTCACGCATTGACCAAGATAAACCCAATGACAATCATAAACACAATTACCATGCTCTCTCTGACCACCTCAACCTGACCATCTATCATGACACAAGGCGAGACCCAGATGCAGACACAGGAGGGCAGATGGTTGGAGTTGAAGATGTTTAATAAATCCAAAGGGAGTAGGCAAGAGAATGGTCGTGGACAAGAAAAAGGTCAAAACCAGTTCAGAAGGTACCTAAGGGCAGACAGGCTCGAGGTCAGGCAGGCGGGCATGGAGTCCAGAAAACCAGCAAGGGTCAGAACCGGGACGACTAGCAAAAGGAGAAAAGGCAAAGCAGGAAAACCGCTTATAGGCTTGGACGTACAAGACGAACTGGCACAGAGAGACAGGAAACACAGGGATAAATACACTGGGGAAAACAAGCAACACCTGGAGGGGGTGGAGACAATAACGAGGACAGGTGAAACAGATCAGGGTGTGACACCATCATATGGGCCGTTCCACTAAATAAGTCACTGTTGTGTCCCTTTGATATGTTGAGTAGAAATTGTGCACCAATAAAGCCTGTTATATTAAATGAAGTGCCCTTTAATATATACTTCATGTACAATTCAATAAATAGGATGTTTAATATGAATAAATACTTGATAAAGTACCAAAATTCTGCATTTTGGCATGTCCCTCTGTGCACCCTCTGTGACACCCTCAGAGGTTGTTGTATTTGGCCCCCACATTGCTTTAACTCAGATTGTAGATAACGTTGGTCATTTGTCCACAACTGTAACGCATACGACCAGAAACCTTGATATCTTCTTTGACCCTGACCTAAACCTCGAGTTGCATGTACAAAAGGTTGTCCAGCCCTTATCATCTAAGAAATATGCTAAAGACACGTTTTATCTCAGTCATTGATCTGGAGAAACGCATACATGCTTTTATTTCCTCATGCATAGATCAAATCAAATCAAATGTTATGTCACATGCGCCGAATACAAAAGGTGTAGACCTTACCGTGAAATGTTTACTTACAGGCCCTTAACCAACAATGTAGTTCAAGAAATAGAGGTAAGAAAATATTTACTAAATAAACTAAAGTAAAAATATCTAATCAAATCAAAAAGTATCACAAGAAAAGTACACAAAAATAACAAGGCTATATACAGGGGGTACCGGTACCAAGTCATTGTGCGGGGGTAAAGGTTAGTCGAGGTAAATTGTAAAGTAACTATGCATTGATAATAAACAGTGAGTAGCAGCAGTGTAAAAATAAAGGGGGGGGGGGGGGGGCAGTCTATGACTTGGGTGACTGGAGTCTTTGACAATTTTAGGGTCTATAGTTTTGGCAAGTCGGTTAGGACATCTACTTTGTGAATGGCACAAGTAATTTTTCCAACAATTGTTTACAGACAGATTAAGTCTGGTTCATCCTTGGGAGCACTTTCCAAATGCCTGAAGGTACCACATTCATCTGTACAAACAATAGTACGCAAGTATAAACACCATGGGACCACGCAGCCGTCATACCGCTCAGGAAGGAGACGCGTTCTGTCTCCTAGAGATGAACGTACTTTGGTGTGAAAAGTGCAAATCAATCCCAGAACAACAGCAAAGGACCATGTGAAGATGCTGGAGGAAACAGGTACAAAAGTATCTATATCCACAGTAAAACGAGTCCTATATCGACATAACCTGAAAGGCCGCTCAGCAAGGAAGAAGCCACTGCTCCAAAACCGCCATAAAAAAAATAGACTACGGTTTGCAACTGCACATGGGGACAAAGATCGTACTTTTTGAGAAATGTCCTCTGGTCTGATGAAACAAAAATAGAACTGTTTGGCCATAATGACCATCGTTATATATGGAGGAAAAAGGGGGAGGCTTGCAAGCCGATGAACACCATCCCAAACGTGAAGCACGGGGGTGGCAGCATCATGTTGTGGTTGTGCTTTGCTGCAGGAGGGACTGATGCACTTCACAAAATAGATGACATCATGAGGCAGGAAAATTATGTGGATATATTGAAGCAACATCTCAAGACATCAGTCAGGAAGTTGAAGCTTGGTCGCAAATGGGTCTTCCAAATGGACAAAGACCCCAAGCATACTTCCAATGTTGTGGCAAAATGGCTTAAGGACAACAAAGCCAAGGTATTGGAGTGGCCATCACAAAGCCCTGACCTCAATCCTATAGAACATTCAGTTTGGCAGAACTGAAAAAGCGTGTGCAAGCAAGGAGGCCTACAAACATGACTCAGTTACACAAGCTCTGTCAGGAGGAATGGGCCAAAATTCAACCAATTTATTGTGGGAAGCTTGTGGAAGGCAACCCGAAATGTTTGACCCAAGTTAAACAATTTAAAGGCATTGCTACCAAATACTAATTGAGTGTATGTAAACTTCTGACCCACTGGGAATGTGATGAAAGAAATAAAAGCTGAAATAAATCATTCTCTGTACTATTATTCTGACATTTCACATTCTTAAAATAAAGTGGTGATCCTAACTGACCTAAGACAGGGAACTCTTACTAGGATTAATTGTCAGGAATTGTGAAAAACTGAGTTTAAATGTATTTGGCTAAGATGTATGTAAACTTCCGACTTCAACTGTAGATAGAAGTTCTGCAGCTTACCATGAGGTAATCTATGTCAGCTGAGAAAAATGTTGAGTTTCCTTCACACTGGAAGCAGTGCACCAGTTGTTGTTTATGAAGGACACCCCTACCCCTTTGGACTCGCCAGAGGCCACTGTCGTTTGATCGTGTCGCTGCATGGAGAAACCACTTAGTTCTACGTACATAAATTCAGCCAGACATGTTTCTGCAAAGCATATAATATTGCATATTTTCATGTCTAGAACGAAGCTCATCCATCTTATTCTCAAGTGACTGGACATATGCCAATAAATTGGAAGGGAGTCGATTTTCTTTTTGTCTCAGTCTCACCAGGAAGCAAAGGAATAGGGTCCGGTGTGAACAAGTGTACAGCTGAATCAGAGTTGAAGTCAGATTTGAAGTCGAAATCGAGGTTAGTAGCTGTCGATCTTATGTCCCGAAGTTGTTCGCGGTTACATGTGATTACGGTTTACCAGTAAGCTACAATCATTCTGGTAAAGGTATGTTTTGAGTTTTAGTGGCCTTTTTGTATACTTCAGATTATCCCAGGTGTCTGTAATTATTTCTGGCCCTCTGTGTGGCCTAATCACATGTAAAATTTATGAAATAATTAAACAAGATGATTTTAAAATAAAAACTAGAGCTGTAAAGCATTATCTTAAATATAAACCATCATTTTAGTGAATACCATTAGTGTTCAATATAATGGTTTCAGCATGTCCTTTATATATTTTTTACACACTTTTATTTTAATTTACTTTACTATGTCAATATGGCTGCGTTTACACAAGCAGCCCAATTCTTAACCCAGGAGTTCCCAAGTGTTTTCACTCAGGGGCCCCTTTACAGCATTGGGAAACATCCCGCGCCCCCCCCCCCTGAGTGCACGTGCCATTTCTATTTCTATGGGCATAAGCACTAGCACATTCTTTTGCAATTCTATACATTTTGCCATGTCTAATGTGTATTCATGGGATATTACAGTTTTTCAGGTGCCATTGATAGGATAGTCTAGAATGGAGCTCATCCAGTTTGTTCTCCAGTGATTGTAAGTTTGTCTATAGGACAGATGGCAATGGAGGTCTATTTGCTTGCCGATGTAGTCTCATCAGGGTGCCGGCTCGCCTGCCTCTCGCCGACCCTTGTGCTTGTGAGTCCCGGGATCAGGGCCTGTAAGCAGAACGGCCAGAGCAGCCGACTTGTTGAAGTAGATACTTTATTCCAAATCAAGGTTAGTGATCGCTGTTCTGATGTCCGGAAGCTGTTTTTGGTCATAGGAAATTACCAAAATAGTAGAATTGGTCAGGAGCCTGTCAGAAGGCTGCTATTGCCACCGACGCGACCAGCTACCAAGGACTGCTTCTCTGTGGTCGACGTAAGTAAGACATATAAACGTGTTAATCCTCGCCCAGACGGCATCCCTAGCCGCGTCCTCAGAGCATTCGTAGACCAGCTGGCTGGTGTGTTTACGGACATATTCAATCTCTCCCTATCCCAGTCTGCTGTCCCCACATGCTTCAAGATGGCCACCATTGTTCCTGTACCCAAGAAGGCAAAGGTAACTGAACTAAATTACTATCGGCCTGTAGCACTCACTTCTGTCATCATGAAGTGCTTTGAGAGACTAGTCAAGGATCATATTACCTCCGCCTTACCTGCCACCCTAGACCCACTTCAATTTGCATACCGCCCCAATAGGTCCACAGACGATGCAATCGCCATCACACTGCACACTGCCTTATCCCATCTGGACAAGAGGAATACCTCTGTAATAATGCTGTTCATTGACTACAGCTCAGCATTCAACACCATAGTACCCTCCAAGCTCATCATTAAGCTTGAGGCCCTGGGTCTCAACCCCGCCCTTTGCAGGTGGGTCCTTGACTTTCTGACAGGCCACCCCCAGGTGGTGAAGGTAGGAAACAACATCTCCACTTCGCTGATCCTCAACACTCACAAGGGTGCTCAGCCCTCTCCTGTACTCCCTGTTCACCCATGACTGCGTGGCCATGCACGCCTCCAACTCAATCATCAATTACCAACAACGACGAGACAGCCTACAGGGAGGAGGTGAGGGCACTCGGAGTGTGGTGTCAGGAAAACAACCTCTCACTCAACGTCAACAAAACAAAGGAGATGATCGTGGAGTTCAGGAAACAGCAGTTCCTCGACGTACACATCACGGACAAACTGAAATGGTCCACCCACACAGACAGTGTGGTGAAGAAGGCGCAACAGACTACACACAAACTACCTGCCCTCCAGGACACCTACAGCACCCGATGTCACAGGAAGGTCAAAAAGACCATCAAGGACAACAACCACCCAAGCCACGGCCTGTTTTCCCCGCTACCATACAGAAGGCGAGGTCAGTACAGGTGCATCAAAGCTGGGAGGAGAGACTGAAAAACAGCTTTTATCTCAAGGCCATCACACTATGAAACAGCCATCACTAACGCTGCTGCCTACAAACAGACTTAAAATCATTGGCCACTTTAATAAATGGATCACTAGTCACTTTTATAATGCCACTTTAATAATGTTTACATACTGTATCTTGCATTACTCATCTCATATGTATATACTGTATTTTATACAATCTATTGCATCTTGCCTTTGCCGCTCGGTCATCGCTCATCCATATATTTATATGTATATATTCTTATTCCATTCCTTTACCTTTTTGTGTGTATTAGGTAGTTGTTGTGGAATTGTTAGATTCCTTGTTAGATATTACTGCACTGTCAGAACTAGAATCGCAAGCATTTTGCTACACTCGCGATAACAGCTGCTAACCATGTGTATGTGACCAATAATATTTGATTTGATTTATATGTGATAATGGTATGATCTTTATGTACACAGAAGTTAAAATAAACACGAAAAAAATGACTAAATAACACATTTGACCTCCGTCAGCGCCATCTTGATTCAGCATTGTGCCAAATTGAATAAAATTTTATTTATCACATGCACCAAATACAAATGGTGTAGACTTGACAGTAAAATGCTATAAACTATATATATATAGCATCTCTTAATCTCTTCTCTTAACGCGGATGGAACCAGAACTTAATCGAGCAGCTGACCAATTACATGAGACTTTAGTTATTGGTTGACCGAGATTACACCACCATTAAATACATTAAAGTGCTTTTGCCATTGAGAAAATTGCAAGCCCTTCCCGGGTATCCCAGTATTCCCGTTCATTCCGGAAATGCTATTTAAAGGCATATGATACCTGCGAAAAATATATGGATTATCCCACTGTAATTTTCGAAATATACACAGGAACCTAACAGTTTCTTTAAGTATTTGTTGCAATTTAATCACCTCAAAGTTCTCTCAAAGTCCACCCTATTTTGTTAATGTAACTTAGATTTATGGTAGGCCTAAGCACTGCTGGCCAACTGGTAAAATATTGTGACGTTCTTATTATCTAGTGACAATTACAAAAGTCTGGATATCAGGGGAATTTGGGAAGGTTGTGGCTGTTTTTACATTATGATTACCTGCTAATAGTGCAGCAGGTAGCCTAGTGGTTAGAGCGTTGGGCCAGTAAACAAAAGGTTGCTAGATCGAACCCCCGAGCTGACAAGGTATAAATATGTTGTTCTGCTCCTGAACAAGGCAGTTAACCCACTGTTCCTATGTAAATAAGAATTTGTTCTTAATTGCCTAGTAAATTTTTTTTTAATTATGCTGAAAATATTGGATGCTGCAGAATTTCATACAGCATATCCAAAAGCAGAGATTCAGCACCACAGTTTATCAATTCCCTGCAAATCTGACTAGTCAAGCCCGTTCTTTCACTTTTGTTAGTGTAACATCATGGAACAATGTTGCAAATGTCTATTTCCTTGAGCACTTTTGTGGACACAATGTAC
Source organism: Hucho hucho (assembly GCA_003317085.1). Taxonomy (NCBI): domain Eukaryota; kingdom Metazoa; phylum Chordata; class Actinopteri; order Salmoniformes; family Salmonidae; genus Hucho; species Hucho hucho. The sequence continues at coordinate 286,389 of QNTS01000842.1, forward strand.
AGATGTAGGATCTTAATTTGATCACTCTATTGTTGCAGCCAATTTTCTTGAAAAGCAGGAAATGCAAACTTGTAGTGTATTTTAGTTTTAAAAAGGATTATAAAGGTAGTTTCCACTTTGAAAATTGACTTGATTTGCCCTAATGAAAATGATTTGCCCCTACAAAATGTCCTGTTGCTGCAGAATTATTTTCCTGTATCAGCCATTTTGTTAACAGTGATTATAGAAGCCATGCAAGTAAGTTTGGGATTTTATGTTGAGTAAATATGGTAGGCTGTGAGTCTTGCGATGACTAGTCTAATGTATGAACGAAGCCAGAGAGTTGATATGTCTGTTTCACGCAGCTATTTGCATGTGCATATTTTGTATTTTTGCATTCGTGCGGCATAGAAATAGTAAATTATTAGTCCAAAGTTCCCATATTTTTTTCCTCAGGAATCAGGAAGGAGCTTGGTCAGAAAATCTCAGGATCCCAGTTACCAGTGTAAAACCCTACTCAAAATGGAGTTTAGACACATGCAGTGTGTCAAGACTGCGTCACAAATGCTGATCACGCAAGCACTTGCGCACATACTATGTATAAATCAGACATACACCCCGCTTCCCTACACACAGTGGAGTCATCTCAAACTGAACAGCAGAAAGTAGGTCAATGAGATTTGGGTGAGGGGAGATGTTGTCTGACTCATGCTCTGTTCAACACAGCTCCATTCTGTTCAATATGGCTTCATCTGCCATGCAGGCAGGGCAGTCAGGAAGGAAGGCCACAGTCAAGGACAGCCGGCTAAGATAGCAGCATCAGGGTCCCAGGCAAAGAGAGGATCAGATAGGAAGAGAAGACGGTCACAGAGGGATTGAGGTGTGAGAAAGGGTTTCATGGGGCATTTCAGACAACAACAAAAAAACGTAGGGATATGCTAGGGGATTTGGGGAAAGAAAAAAAATAGAGTTGTAACAGAGTCGGAGTACATAGTGTAAACAAATTAATTGAGCAGACATGATTGGCCAAGTGAATGTTAGCAGTGCAAGGCTCTCTTACAGTGCCTTCAGAAAGTATTCAGACCCCTTGACTTTTTCCACATTTTGTTATGTTACAGCCTTATTCTAAAATTGATTAAATCGTTTTTTTTCTCCTCTCCAATCTGCACACAATACCCCATAATGGCAAAGCAAAAACAGGTTTAGAAATGTTTGCTAATTTATTACAAATGAAAAACAGAAATATGACATTTACATAATCATTCAGACCCTTTACTCAGTACTTCGTTGAAGCATCTTTGGCAGCAATTACAGCATCAAGTCTTATTGGGTATGACATTCAAGCTTAGTACAGCTGCATTCTTTTCTGCAGATTCTCTCAGGTTGGATGGCGAGCATTGCTGCACCTGGAGCAGGTTTCAGGTCTCTCCAGAGATGTTCGATCAGGTTCAAGTCCGGGCTCTGGTTGGGCCACTCAAGGACATTCAGAGACTTATCCAGAAGCCACTCCTGTGTTAGTCTTGGCAGTGTGCTTAGGTTCGTTGTCCTGTTGGAAGGTGAACCTTCTCCCCAGTCTGAGGTCCTGAGTGCTCTGGAGAAGGTTTTCATCAACAATCACTCTATACTTTGCAAGGTTCATCTTTCCCTCGATCCTGACTAGTCTCCCAGTCCCTGCCGCTGAAAAACATCCCCACAGCATGATGCTGCCACCACCATGCTCCACCGTAGAGATGGTGCCAGGTTTCCTCCAGATGTGACGCTTGGCATTCAGGCCAAAGAGTGTCTGCGCTGATGAAACCAAGATTGAACTCTTGTTTCTCATAGTCAGAGTCTTAAGGTGCCTTTTGGCAAACTCCAAGCGGGCTGTCATGTGCCTTTTACTGAGGAATGGCTTCCGTCTGGCCACTCTACCATAATGGCCTGATTGGTGGAGTGCTGTAGAGATGGTTGTCCTTCTGGAAGGTTCTCCCATCTCCACAGAGGAACTCTAGAGGATTTTCAGAGTGACCATCAGGTTCTTGGTGACCTCCCTGACCTTCTCCCCTGATTACTCAGTTTCCAAACATCTTCCATTTAAGAATGATGGAGGCCACTGTGTTCTTGGGGACCTTCAATACTTCAGAAATGTGTTGGTACCCTTCCCCAGATCTGTGCCTCAACACAATCCTGTCTCTGAGCTCTATGGACAATTCCTTCGTTCTCATGGCTTGGTTTTTGCTCTGACATGCACTGTCAATTGTGAGACCTTATATAGACAGGTGTGTTTCTTTCCAAATTATGTCCAATCAATAGAATTGACCACAGGTGGACTCCATACAAGTTGTAGAAACATCTCAAGGATGATCAATAGAAACAGGATGCACCTGAGCACAATTTCAAGTCTCATAGCAAAGGGGCTGACACTTATGTAAAAAAAGGCATTTCTAAAATCCTGTTTTCGCTTTGTCATTATGTGGTATTGTGTGTAACACTTATTTCTCTTAAAACTGCATTGTTGGTTAAGGGCTTGTAAGTAAGCATTTCACTGTAAGGTCTCCACCTGTTGTATGTGGCGCATGTGACAAATATAATTTTACTTGATTTGATTGCTGAGGATTATTATTTTTTTTATCCAATTTAGAATAAGGCTGTAACGTAACAAAATGTGGAATAAATCAAGAGGTCTGAATAGTTTCCAAAGGCGCTGTATCTGTCTGGTTCTTCACTGGAAGGTCTGGTACCTCTCTCCTCCAACGTCCTTTAACTCCCCATACCCCCGCAAACATGGTTGGGCGGTCTCGAGGTGCTGGTAAAAGAGGGAGATTCATTGTGAGTGTGCGCGCTGTTGTAGCCTATTGTAGTTAGGCCTACTTACACAAAGTCGTGCCATAAATTCAAAGCGCACGCATTGTTTATGCTGAAATGTAGTAGGACTACGGTAAAATTGACTCCAACAGAGCTTCACTAAAAATGAATGCCACTGTGGCAGAATTCAAAATCTGCTAGCGCAGAATAAAATGTGCAGGCGGTTCGACAAGTGGATTGATCCGACATGCAGGCCTACACCCCCAAGTAACACTTGCGTGGCAAAACCTCTTAAAATGATGCTGTCTTACCTCAAGCCAATGCAAGCAATGGATTCACATCTAATTGATGAATTTATTTATACAGATTTCCTCAAGGTTTTGCATCCCTATGCTTTTACCAAAATGCTATTTTGGTTTCCTGCAGGTAGTTGTTTGTGTCATGCACGAACACTCTGAAATAGTTAACATCCTAATGACAGAAGAACAAATTGTTTATACCATCACCAAACCAATTACATTTAATAAGAGTACAGGACAGTGAGGGAATGAATGACAGCTGAAAGAGCAACAGCGAACACTGTGTTTTATTTTAGGCTAAGAGTGCAGACTGCGCTAACAACCTCCTGCACACTGAGACCTCCATTAGGGGTAATTGTGTCTTTCCTGCTCTGGCTCTTGAGTAGAGAAGTGAAGAGCTGTCATTATGACTGGCCATTCGGACTGAGGGTCGGTAGGTTTGTGACACAGTATAGACATACTGAGACAGGAGATTCATAGTTGTTCAACTAGCCACAAACACACCAACGCACACACCTAGTATGGACCACAAACACACACACACACACACACACACATACATACATACTGTACATACAAAGGGAGACTCGCACTAGAGTGCGAGTCCCAGGTAGTTGGCAGTGCTGCCCCAATACATAGGGTTCTATCATTATGTCCAAGAGAAGTGATCATTCATACAGGTACATACAGTATATTATATGAACATAACAGTACAGAATATGTACAATTGAAGTCGGAGTTTACATACACTTAGGTTGGAGTCATTAAAACTTGTTTTTTAACCACTCCACAAATTTCTTGTTAACAAACTATAGTTTTGGCAAATCGGTTAGGACATCTACTTTGTGCATGACACAAGTAATTTTTCCAACAATTGTTTACAGACAGATTATTTCACTTATACTTCACTGTATCACAATTCCAGTTGGTCAGACGTTTACATACACTAAGTTGACTGTGCCTTTAAACAGCTTGGAAAATTACAGAAAATTATGTCATGGCTTTAGAAGCTTCTGATAGAAGCTTCTGATAGGCTAATTGACATCATTTGAATCAATTGGAGGTGTACCTGTGGATGTATTTCAAGGCCTACCTTCAAACTCAGAGCCTCTTTGTTGACATCTTGGGAAAATCTAAATAAATCAGCCAATACCTCAGAAAAATAATGTAGACCTCCACAAGTCTGGTTCATCCTTGGGAGCAATTTCCAAACGCCTGAAGGTACCACGTTCATCTGTACAAACAATAGTACGCAAGTATAAAACCGTGGGATCACGCAGCCGTCATACCGCTCAGGAAGGAGACGCGTTCTGTCTCCTAGAGATGAACTTACTTGTGAAAAGTGCAAATCAATCCAAGAACAACAGCAAAGGACCTTGTGAAGATGCTGGAGGAAACAGGTACAAAAGTATCTATATCCATAATAAAACGAGTCCTATATCTACAAAACCTGAAGGGCCGCTCAGCAAGGTAGAAGCCAAAAACCGCCATAAAAAAGCCAGACTACGGTTTGCAACTGCACATGGGGACAAAGATCATACTTTTTGGAGAAATGTCCTCTGGTCTGAGGAAACAAAAATAGAACAGTTTGGCCATTGTTATGTTTGGAGGAAAAAGGGTGAGGCTTGCAAGCTGAAGAACACCATCCCAACCGGGAAGCACGGGGGTGGCAGCATCATGTTGTGGGGGTGCTTTGCTGCAGGAGGGACTGGTGCACTTCACAAAATAGATGTCATCATGAGGTAGGAAAATTATGTGGATATATTGAAGCAACATCTCAAGACATCAGTCAGGAAGTTAAATATTGGTCGCAAATGGGTCTTCCAAATGGACAATGACCCCAAGCATACTTCCAAAGTTGTGGCAAAATGGCAAAAATGGCAACAAAAAGGACGACAAAGTCAAGGTATTGGAGTGGCCATCACAAAGCCCTGACCTCAATCCTATAGAAAATGTGTGGGCAGAACTGAAAAGGCATGTGCGAGCAAGGAGGCCTACAAACCTGACTCAGCTCTGTCAGGAGGAATGGGCCAAAATTCACCCAACTTATTGTGGGAAGCCTTTGGAAGACTAAGTTAACTTCTTAGGGAGCGGATCCCGAGGTGACGGTTTTGGAGAGTCTGGCGTGCCCAAAGTAAAATGCCTCCCACTCAGGCCCAGAAAATAGGATATGCACATAATTAGTACTATTGGATAGGAAACACTCTGAAGTTTCTTAAAGTGTGAACAGAAATAGTAGGCGAAAACCCGAGAAAAATCCATTCGGATTTGCAGATTTTTTTGTAGATGACCTTTTTCTCTAAGCTGCCTATTGCATACAATGTTATGTAGGACTGAGACTGCAGTACCTATGGCTTCCACTAGATGTCAACAGTCTTTATACAGAGTCTGGAAGGTCTAGCAGTAAGCAGAACAGATAGGAAGAGGAAGTAGTCAGGGGACCACTTTTGTTTACAACGTTTGACGGGCGCGAGATTGTGAGTGCGCACCACTTTATTTTCCTTTCCTATTGTTCACGTTATCGTCAGGTTGAAATATTAAAGTAAATATACATAAAAGGATATCTAAGGATACATTAAAAATGATGTTTGATTTGTTTGTAGAAAGTTTATAGGTATAATTTGAACGTGTTCTCTTCACGGTTCAATGGGCGACTCAACGGTGGATTTTCTGATCATAACGCGCAAACCAAACAGAGATTTATGGATTTAATAAATGACTTTTTCTAACAAAAGAACCATTGGATGTCTTCGTTGGACACTTGGGAAGCCCTCAGCAGAAGTTCTTCGAAAGGTAAGTGATATAATTTAGCTCTTATATGGGTTTAGTGTGACCCGCGCTGGATATAAATTTATGCTAATGTGGAAAATATGTGGGGTGCTATCCTCAAACAATCAAATGTTGTGCTTTCGCCGTAAAGCCTTTTTGAAATCTGACAACGCTGTGATATTGCCAAGAAGCAGAGCTTTTGATGACTATGCAACACTTGTATATTGACGAATGTTTAATAATTCAACTTTTGGATTTTGAATTTGGCGCCTTACATTTCACCGGGTAGTGTCGGGAGTGGCCCGCTAGCGCGCCGCTACTCCCTAAGTAGTTAAACAATTTAAAGGCAATGCTACCAAATACTAATTGAGTGTATGTAAACTTCTGACCCACTGGGAATGTGATGAAAGAAATAAAAGCTGAAATAAACCATTCTCTCTACTATTATTCTGACATTTCACATTCTTAAAATTAAGTGGTTATCCTAACTGACCTAAGACAGGGAATGTCTACCAGGATTTAATGGCAGGAATTGTGAAAAACTGAGTTTAAATGTATTTGGCTAAGGTGTATGTAAACTTCCAACTTCAACTGTAGAATTTTGTATCAGGGTGCTAATTGCTTAAGATTTTGGTTATGCGGATAGTAGTAGATGGACGCCGGTGGGGAGAAGGCAGTCAGGTAGCAGGCAATGTTCCCTCTAAGCTGTGCATGTGCGCAGGCGTGCAGCTCCCCCGGGACTGCCATACAGAAGAACTATCAACCCCCGCAGAGAAGCACGAGATTGAACTTCACTTAACGTTCTAGCCTTTTCCCCCTTAGTTAACACACTATCAATGTTTCCCTTTACTGTGGGAATTGTGATCGAATCAACACAATATTAGCCACTTTCAATGCAACATACCGAAACCAAATGAACTATGCAAGACTTAGTATGCAAAACTAACTATGCAATAGATTTTGTTGTAGACAGAACGCATCAGAGTAAGATTCTATTGCATTGACATGCACGACTCAGCCAGTACTCTACACAGACTGGTGCGGCATAACCAATCAGAGCTGAAGTAGGCCTATATGCAAATAGACCATTGCCATATATGGACCTGTGCCATTAACTTTGACCTGGACTGTGTTTACAGCATGAGCGGACCTGGGTAGATGTGCTTGTTTTGAGATCAACGCGAGAGCTGCGTGTGCACAATTGTTCATATCCGTTGCTAGTTAGTGAGTTATTAGCCCAGTTATAGATAATTTGTAGTCTGCAATGGTGGAGTGATTGCTTCCTACAAGAGCACAAAATGTTTACATTTCTAGACATCTTTGAAAAGTGAGTCGGGTGAAGGGGCATGTTGTATTTTGAGACGGTCTTGAATAAGCTAAGTAGCCAATAGACAGAGGGTATCATAATGTATTTGATTCTCTACAATAATGCTATGGGAACAATAGTGCTTTGTATTTTGTAAAGTGGTTTCTTGCATCAAACAACACAACATTTTTAGTCACCTTGTCTGAAGGACAAGTCGATTAACAGGTTAACGTCAAGCCCTGCATGTTTTTTTCAAAAGTCTCAAGGAATGTAGGCCTACATTGAACACCACGTATTGGCTGCTACTGTAGGCTGAATGATAGATCAGCTGTTTCCATGTTAAAATGTTATGGGATGCATTTTCTCCATTGTGGTATGGGATGTATTTTCTCCACTCTGGTAGGCCTACATAATGATAAAATAACCACAGTATCCTACTTGACCACTGTCTGAAACTGTAACTTAAAGCGGGTGCAGCCTCAGTATTCACAGTAAACGCACGCTGGAAGTTGCACAGAATTTTCACAACATTCAAGTTTGCGCTCAGCAGATCTGAAATGTCCTCAATGCCCAACATTTTTGGGGGGAACATTGGTGGCAGGAATCTCTGATCTGGGGCACAGCTCAGTATAATGGGAGCACCTGCAGGGCCCCCATACACACAGTACAGACAACTACACACAAATGCGCTTTTGTGGTTGGTTTTGGCAACATCTCTGGATTTTCACATCATGGTGCTGATGTGTGCAGAGGGGTATACTACGACACTAGCTAGATCTAGTCAGGATTTTCCTAAGCTAGCCAGCACGTGGATAGTCCAACGAGTTGAACGCCAAGCTCTTCATTGAGACAATGTTGAAGCAGCAATCCAAAATGAACTATGCAAGACTTAGTATGCAAAACTAACTATGCAATAGATTTTGTTGTAGACAGAATGCATCAGAGTAGGATTCTATTGCATTGACATGCACGACTCAGCCAGTACTCTACACAGACTGGTGCGGCATAACCAATCAGAGCTGAAGTTAGTGCCACATTTACATTTTTGACGAAATCTAAATGTAATAATTTATTCTGCAAATTCAGGCTATGGTGGTTAATAGGCTATTAGAAGTGCCATCTTTCTTTTATTACGTGTATCGTTAATGCCATCTTTGGTGTGCTTTGGCGTGCTTATCAATAAACAAGCACCATTTTTTTCCACTCCTATCGATCAAATAATTCTATATAGTCCTACAAAGGTTTAACCATCCATGAAGTTTCTACATTAAATGTGTAGTTTGATAGGTATTTTAATATGACTATTTTTAAAACAAAATAACATTTGATTAAAAAAATATTTCATCAGTCGTCTTCCTCAAATGAAGGGGATGTTGATGGAATTTTTGCGAGAGGGTGGGAATCAGATTTTATTGGTCCTCAATTCGCGGCTCAGGTTAGAGCTGAAGGATACGTGGCCATAGATATTGACCTGGCTAAAAGGTGAGCTACCTTCGTGTCAATGACTATCCCAAGTTGATCGAAGTCAGTTCGCTCACTCCTCTATCCAGTTTCGTAGTATACCCCTCTGCTGTTTGGTAGATTGAATATTGAGGATGGTGAGAGGTAGGGTTGGAGGGAGGTTGAGCTAGAAGGAGGGTGTAGGCTGGGGACATAAGTCCCTGATCTGGGGCACAGCTCAGTGTAACTGGAGCACCTGCAGAGCTTTGACTGGATAACCTGCCAGTGCTCTTCCACAAACAAACAGTATAGTCTCTCTCTCTCTCTCTCTCTCTCACAAATTGACCTTTTCTAAATCACACAGATTGTTTTCATTATTTTATCTGTTAATGCCAAATGTAAGAGGAGGCAGGTAAATATGTTTGGTTATATAATGGGTTACATTATGGAGTCTTTTAAATGACAAAGTGCGATAGACGTACATAAATATTAGCTTAATAGAAAACCTGGCTTTTAGGGTGTCATAACAAAACCATGGTAACCTGATTTCTGTATCGAAAAGGGAGCTTTTTAAGTGTCATTTTTCAATTTGGTCAACAAAGACCAGGGAGGTTTTCTAGTGTCTTGCAAAGAAGGGCACCCATTGGTAGCTGGGTAAAAAGTGTGACAACCAACCCAGGCCGCCCCTAATGTACACCCTCCTTCAGAGACTTCAAACCCAGATTTGTTGATAAATGACCAAAGTCACTGAAGGAGGGTGTACAGTAGGGGCGACCGGGCTTGGTTGTCACACTTTTTACCCAGCTACCAATGGGTGCCGTTCTTCGCAAGGCACTAGAAAACCTACCTGGTCTTTGTTGTTGAATCTGTTTGAAATGCACTGCTCAATTGACGGACCTTACAGATACTTGCATGTGTGGGCTAAAGATATGAGGTAGTCATAAAAAAATATTAAACACTTTTATTCCAAATCAAATCAAATGTTGTTAGTCACATGCGCCAAATACAACAGGTGTAGACCTTACAGTGAAACGTTTACTTTCGAGCCCCTAACCAACAATGCACTTAAAACAAATATGAGTAAGAAAAGGAAATAAAAGTAACAAGTAATTAAAGAGCAGGAATAAAATAACAATAGCTAGACTATACACAGGGGGGTACCGGTACAAAGTCAATGTGCGGGGGCACCGTTTAGTTGAGGTAATATGTACATGTAGGTAGAGTTATTAAAGTGACTATGCATAGATGATAACAACAGAGAGTAGCAGCGGTGTAAAAGAGGGGGGTGGGGGAAATGCAAATAGTCTGGGTAGCCATTTGACTAGATGTTCAGAAGTCTTATGGCTTGGGGGTAGAAGCTGTTTAGAAGCCTCTTGGATCTAGACTTGGCGCTCCGGTACCGCTTGCCGTGCAGTAGCAGAGAGAACAGTCTATGACAAGGGTGGCTGGAGTCTTTGACAATTTTTAGGGCCTTCCTCTGACACTGCCTGGTGTAGAGGTCCTGGATGGCAGGAAACTTGGCCCCAGGGATGTACTGAGCCGTACGCACTACCTTCTGTAGTGCCTTGCGGTCGGAGGCCGAGCAGTTGCCATACCAGATAGTGATGCAACCAGTCAGGATGCACTCGATGGTGCAGCTGTAGAACCTTTTGAGGATCGGAGAACCCATGCCAAATCTTTTCAGTCTCCTTAGGGGGAATATGTTTTGTTGTGCCCTCTTCACGACTGTCTTGGTGTGCTTGGACCATGTTAGTTTGTTGGTGTTGTGGACACCAAGGAACCTGAAGCTCTCAACCTGCTCAACTACAGCCCTGTTGAAGAGAATGGGGGCGTGCTCGGTCCTCTTTTTCCTGTAGTCCACAATCATCTCCTTCGTCTTGATCACATTGAGGGAGAGGTTGTTGTCCTGGCACCACACGCCCGGGTCTATGACCTCCGACCCTATAGGCTGTCTCGTCGTTGTCTGTGATCAGGCCTACCACTGTTGTGTCATTGGCGAACTTAATAATGGTGCTGGAGTCGTGCCTGGCCATACAGTCATGAGTGAACAGGGAGTACAGGAAGGGATTCAGCACGCACCCCTGAGGGGCCACTGTTTTGAGGATCAGCATGGTGGATGTGTTGTTACCTACCCTTACCACCTGGGGGTGGCCCGTCAGGAAGTCCAGGATACAGTTGCAGAGGGAGGTGTTTAGTCCCAGGGTCCTGAGCTTATTGATGAGCTTTGAGGGCACTATGGTGTTGAACGCTAAGCTGTAGTCAATGAATAGCATTCTCACATAGTTGTTCCTTTTGTCCAGGTGGGAAAGGGCAGTGTGGAGTGCAATAGAGATTGCATAATCTGTGGATCTGTTAGGGCGGTATGCAAAATGGAGTGGGTCTAGGGTTTCTGGGATAATGGTGTTGATGTGAGCCATGACCAGCCTTTCAAAGCACTTCATGGCTACAGACGTGAGTGCTACAGGTCGGTAGTCATTTAGGCAGGTTACCTTAGTGTTCTTGGGCACAGGGACTATGGTGGTCTGCTTAAAACATGTATTACAGTATTACAGACTCGGACAGGGAGAAGTTGAAAATGTCAGTGAAGACACTTGCCAGTTGGTCAGAGCAAACTCGCAGTACACGTCCTGGTAATCCGTCTGGCCCTGCGGCCTTGTGATTGTTGACCTGTTTAAAGGTCTTACTCACATCGGCTGCTGAGAGCGTGATAACACAATCTTCCGGAACAGCTGGTGTTCTCATGCATGTTTCAGTGTAATTTGCCTCGAAGCGAGCATAGAAGAAGTTTAGCTCGTCTGGTAGGCTCGTGTCACTGGGCAGCTCTCGGCTGTGCTTCCCTTTGTAGTCTGTAATGGTTTACAAGCCCTGCCACATCCGACGAGCATCAGAGCCGGTGTAGTACGATTCGATTAGTCCTGTATTGACGCTTTGCCTGTTTGATGGTTCGTCGGAGGGCATAGCGGGATTTCTTATAAGCTTCTGAGTTAGAGTCCCGCTCCTTCAATGCGGCACCTCTAGCCTTTAGCTCAGTGCGGATGCTGCCTGTAATCCATGGATTCTGGTTGAGGAATCCCAGAACATATTCCAGTCTGTGCTAGCAAAACAGTCCTGTTGCTTAGCATCTGCTTCATCTGACCACTTTCTTATTAATCGATTCACTGGTGCTTCCTGCTTTAATTTTGTTTGTAAGCAGGAATCAGGAGGACAGAATTATGGTCATATTTGCCAAATGGAGGGTGAGGGAGAGCTTTGTATACGTCTCTGTGTGTGGAGTAAAGGTGGTCCAGAGTTTTTTTCCCTCTGGTTGCACATTTAACATGCTGATAGAAATTTGGTAAGACAGATTTCAGTTTCCCTGCATTAAAGTCCCTGACTACTAGGAGCGCCGCCTCTGGGTGAGCGTTTTCCTGTTTGCTTATGGCGGAATACAGCTCATTCAGTAAGGTCTTAGTGCCAGCATCAGTCTGTGGTGGTATGTAGACAGCTATGAAAAATACAGATGAAAACTCTCTGGGTAGATAGTGTGCAAAACCTCGAGACCTCCTTAGATATTGTGCACCAGCTGTTATTTTTCAAAAATACATAGTCCGCCGCCCCCTGTCTTACCAGACGCCGCTGTTCTGTCCTGCCGATACAGTGTATAACCAGCCAGCTGTATGTTGATAATGTCGTAGTTCAGCCACAACTCCGTGAAGCATAAGATATGACAGTTTTTAATGTCCCGTTGGTAGTTTAATCTTCCACGTAGGTCATCGATGGAAGGAAGTGGGGGTTTATTCGATCGCCTACGAATTATCAGAAGGCAGCCCGCCCTCTGGCCCTTTTCCCCGCCTTCTCTTCACGCAAATGACTGGGATCTGGGCCTGTTCCTGGGGAAGCAGTATGTCATTCACTTCGGGCTCGTCAGACTCGTTAAAGGAAAAAAAGGATTCTGCCAGTCCATGGTGAGTACTCGCAGATCTGATGCCCAGAAGTTATTTTCGGTCATAAGAGACAGCAACATTGTGTTCAAAATAAGTACAAAAATGTGTTAGTGTCAGGTGCCGGGTGTAGCTGGTGCAAATGAGTCAGGCGCAGGACAGCAGAGATGAGCAACACAATGTAGTTTACTCAAGGAAATAACAAAGTACCAACAATACCATGCCCACCAAATATGGACTGACATAACAGGAACAATGACGCACAAAAACATGGGGGAAACAGAGGGTTAAAAGATGAACAAGTAATTGGGGAATTGAAATCAGGTGTGTAGAAACCAAAGACAAAACAAATGGAAAATGAAAAGTGGATCGGCGATGGCTAGAAGGCCAGTGACGTCGACCACCACCCGAACAAGGAGAGGCACCGACTTCGGCGGAAGTTGTGACAGTTACAAAGAAACAAACAGAAAAACACGATTGGTTAGGAATATGTATAACGTCAGCCTTGTTCTCCGGCGCCATCTTGTCAATTATTATTGCACACAGAGTCCATGCAATGTATTATGCAACTTGTTAGGAAAATTTCGATTCCTGAACTTATTTAGGATTGCCATAACAAAGGGGTTGAATTGATTTCAGCATTTCATTTTGTAAAAATAATAAACTGGCCGGCCACTGAGTGTATATTTCGACACTATAAGGTTAGAATAATGTTGTGAAAATGTAAGAGCTGTTTTAAAAGACCGCCTGAAATTTCATTGTGTTTTGGTGCGATGTACACTGAACAAAAATATAAATGCAACATGCAACAAATGTCATAGATTTTACTGAGTTACAGTTCATATAAGGAAATCAGTCAATTGAAATAAATTAAATATGCCCTAATCTATGGATTTCACATGACTAGGAATACAGATATGCATCTGTTGGTCACAGATACCTTTAAAACAAATTATGGGCCTGGATCAGAAAACCAGTCAGTAGCTGGTGTGACCACCATTTGCCTCATGCAGCTCAACACATCTCCTTCGGATAGAGTTGATCAGGCTGTTGATTAAGTGGAATGTTGTCCCAATCCTCTTCAATGGCTGTGCGAAGTTGCTGGATATTGGCGAGAACTGGTACATACAGTGGGGAAAAAAAGTATTTAGTCAGCCACCAATTGTGCAAGTTCTCTCACTTAAAAAGATGAGAGAGGCCTGTAATTTTCATCATAGGTACACTTCAACTATGACAGACAAAATGAGGAAAAAAAATCCAGAAAATCACATTGTAGGATTTTTAATGAATTTATTTGCAAAT
>QNTS01000842.1:300611-335285 GCA_003317085.1 Hucho hucho
TGACCAAATACTTATTTTCCACCATAATTTGCAAATAAATTCATTAAAAATCCTACAATGTGATTTTCTGGATTTTTTTTCTTCATTTTGTCTGTCATAGTTGAAGTGTACCTATGATGAAAATTACAGGCCTCTCTCATCTTTTTAAGTGAGAGAACTTGCACAATTGGTGGCTGACTAAATACTTTTTTTCCCCACTGTACTGTTGTACACATCGATCCAGAGCATCCCAAATGTGCTCAATGGGTGACATGTCTGGTGAGTATGCAGGCCATGGAAGAACTGAGACATTTTCAGCTTCCAGTAATAGTGTACAGATCACTGCAACATGGGGCTGTGCATTATCATGCTGAAACATGAGGTGATGGCGTCGGATGAATGGCACGACAATGGGCCTCAGGATCTCGTCACAGTATCTCTGTTCATTCAAATTGCCATCAAACAAAATGCAATTGTGTACGTTGTCCGTAGCTTATTCCTGCCCATACCATAACCCCACCGCCACCATGGGACACTCTGTTCACAACGTTGACATCAACAAACCGCTCGCCCACCTGACGCCATACACGTGGTCTGCTGTTGTAAGGCTGACTTAGAGTACAGAAATTAACATTACATTCTCTGGCAACAGCATGCCAGTTGCACACTCCCTCAAAACTCGAGACAGCTGTGGCATTGTATTGTGTTACTAAACTGCACATTTTAGAGTGACCTTTTATTAACCCCCGCACAAGGTGCACCTGTGTAATTTTCATGCTGTTTAATCAGCTTTTTGATGTGCCACACCTGTCAGGTGGATGGATTATATTGGGAAAGGTGAAATGCTCACTCACAGGGATGTAAACAAATTTGTGCACAAAATTTGAGAGAAATACGTTTTTTGTACATATGGAAAATATCTGGGATATTTTATTTCAGCTCGTGAAACATGGGAGCAACACTTTACATGTTGCGCATATATGTTTGTGATATAATTCACCAATACATTTCTTGGTAGTCCAAAAAATATTGCTATAAGGTTGTAAATCACAGCTGGTTTGGTACATTGTTTGCTGCCTCCACCCATTCGGGATGCTGTCACGAGAATTTCGTTCTCAATTGTTGACATAAACTATCAATCAGGCTTTAAATAATTCCCAGAGGTTGTAAAGCTCTAGTTAATGAAAAATTTGACAAAGTCCCATATCTGCAATTTGGTCAGGTTGTTTATTCATGAGAATTCTGGACTCCAAATGTGAACACAGTCTTTTTATATTGTATAAGCTTTAAGCTGATGACACCAATGATACAAATGCTCCACCCTCTCTAGGAAATAGTACTTTCCCACAGTATCACAATCTTGCCACATAAGTCAATCTGGACAGCTCCTAGCAGTCCCTCCCGTCCCAAGGACAGGGAGGCCTTTCTTATCTAGTTGTTCTCACAAGAAGTTCCTGTTCTTAATTTCACAGTGGTCACAAGTTGTCTGTCACAAGCTGTTCCTGCTATCAGTTCCTACTTTCCTACGCACAAACATTCAGGTTGTTTATAAGGAGACAGGGTAAAATACTGTTAGTTATAGTCTTAGCATTGCTTTAAACTTATAAATCATTTAGTCATCATTAAACAAATAAATCATATGAATTTATTCATAACAGATGCACAGTTTCAGTTTCAATTACTCAAAAACTAAGGCTGGGAATGTCAATACAATCAATCTAGCAAGGGCAATGATCACAAGTCAGTCATAACGATACTAATAGGCAAGCGTATCTATTTATGTAGCATTTTATTTTGCAAGCTAAAAACACAGAGCCTAACGTTAGCTAGCTAGCTGCTGGGAGAATGTCATGTCATTAGAGTGGGGGAGTGACCAACTTTTTCCCCTCATAACGTTTTTCAGTGGCTACAGCTAGATGCAGGTGTCATTTGGTTAGCTAACAAAAAAATGTAATCGCTTTGCTAGCTAGCTAGCTATGGTGATCTTGGACAACTGTCATCCAGTTATCATATCTCTTGCATTCGTAAATTCACTCTGGCTATCTACTCCAATTTCAAAGCACTCTCATCTGAGTGTGCCAGTATGCAGAATAACTGATGAATTTATGAACCGGTGTCAGTAAACTAGGGATGTACCCAAATAAAAAAATTAAGGTCAACCAATCGGTCAAATTTTTAAACATGTATTTTCACATATGTAGACACACCATTTTAATGAAATCAGCTATATGTACTGAACTTTAACTTCTTAGGGAGCGGCTCCCGAGGTGACGGTTTTGGAGAGTCTGGCGTGCCCAAAGTAAAATGCCTCCCACTCAGGCCCAGAAAATAGGATATGCACATAATTAGTACTATTGGATAGGAAACACTCTGAAGTTTCTAAGGGTGTTAAAATATTGTCTGTGAGTATAACAGAACTGATATAGCAGGCGAAAACCCGAGGAATTTATGTCCTGGAAAAAGTGTTTTTGACACATTGCCTCATTTTGAACCCCTCCTTATTGAAAATGACCATATATGGGAGTAAGATTGCAGTACCTATTGCTTTCACTGGATGTCAACAGTCTCTAGACAGTGTTTGATGATGTTTAGTTGCTCTGGATGGTAATAGAAGAAGAATTTCGAACTGGTCACCAGATGTAAACAGAAGAGGATGCGCGTTCACGGGCTCACGTGTGCTGTGGTTTTTTCCTTTCCTATCGTCCAGTTTATAATCTGATTGAAATATTATACTAAATATACATAAAAGTGTTCCTAAGGATACATTATCAATGATGTTTGATTGTTTTTGGACAAGTGTATAGGTATAGGTTGAACGCGTTCTCTTCACGGTTCAATGGGCGAGTGGACGCTGTATTTTATGAACATAATGCGCCAATCAAACAGAGATTTATGGATATAATAAATGACTTTTTCTAACAAAAGAACCATTGGATGTCTTCGTTGGACACTTGGGAAGCCTTCAGCAGAAGTTCTTCAAAAGTTAAGGGATTTGTTTTCACTGTGAAATGTGTTTTGTGTGAACGTCGATGGTTTATGAATTTATGCTAATGCAGAAATATTGGAGGTGCTACCCTCAAACAATGAAATGTTGTGCTTTCGCCGTAAAGCCTTTTTGAAATCTGACAACGCTGTGATATTGTCAGGTGGATGTATTATATTGGGAAACGTGAAATGCTCACTCACAGGGATGTAAACAAATTTGTGCACAAAATTTGATTGTTGATACAATGTTTCAAGTTCATGGTTGCAGAGAGGCCATGCATAGCCAATGTGCTTTATAGGATATTTATTTTTATCAGGATATTTTCTACCTAAAGGCTGCAATGTTTTTATTTCTTGGCTTTATGTTGGACATTTTACATAGTTGGTAATGGCAATAAGTTTGTTTAGATTTAGATAGAATTTAGATTAACCACAGACATTGATTTTCAGATACAAAGACTATTATAAATTAAATAAAACTGTTCCATGAAAATGTGCATATGAAAATCATAATTGGCCTGGCAGATTGGTAGAAATGGTAATATAAATTGGCACTCCAAATGGAAAAGGTTGCCGATCACTGGTGTATCATATTACAGGCAACTTCAGGAGTGTAACGGCAAAATCCGCAAAGGCCAGCAGGAGGAGGATGGTCGGGAACAGGTTTTTTTCCTTCTGGTTTGGCTATCTTGATCTCTGGCTCCTGCTTGAGTAATTTGTGTGTCTTATTTAATCAAACTATGTAAAATTTCCAACATAAAGCCAACAAATAAAAACATTGCAGCCTTTAGGTAGAAAATATCCTGATAAAAATAAATATCCTATAAAGCACATTGGCTATGCATGGCCTCTCTGCAACCATGAACTTGAAACATTGTATCAACTATCAACTGGGTCAGCCCGAAACTCATGCAAACTTGCAACATTATATAAAGTATTCAGAGTTTCCTGCACCAATGAGCTCGGGACAGACACAGCTGTAGGCTATTTGTGGAAGGGATAAGAAGTAATCAGGTATTTCATGACATTTCCACTGGATCAGAACATTACATTTTTCCCTTGCCGAGTGGTTATCGAAAAGGAGAGAGCTGGAATTATTTTTCAAATAATTTGAGTAACTATTGTAATTCTCAATTGATTCTAAAAACAGACTTTGTTAACTTGCTGTTTGAGGTGAAGAAAAATACTTTGAGAAGCTCCACAGCTCATTAGTGGTGGTGAGTTAACTACTTAGGGAGCAGTGGGGCGCTACCCCACTCCCGACACTACCCGGTGAAATGCAAGGCACCAAATTCAAAATCCAAAAGTTGAATTATTAAACATTCATCAATATTCAAGTGTTGCATAGTCATCAAAAGCTCTGATTCTTGGCAATATCACAGCGTTGTCAGATTTCAAAAAGGCTTTACGGCAAAAGCACAACATTTGATTGTTTGAGGGTAGCACCTCCAATATTTCTGCATTAGCATAAATTCATAAACCATCGGGGTTCACACAAAACACATTTCACAGTGAAAACAAATCCCTTACCTTTTGAAGAACTTCTGCTGAGGGCTTCCCAAGTGTCCAACGAAGACATCCAATGGTTCTTTTGTTAGAAAAAGTCATTCATTATATCCATAAATCTCAGTTTGGTTGGTGCGTTATGTTCAGAAAATCCAACGTCGAATCGCCCATTGAAACGTGAAGAGAACGCGTTCAAATATACCTATAAACTTTTCCTAAACAAATCAAATACCAGTTAAAATGCATCCTTAGTTATCCTTTTATGAATATTAGCGATAATATTTCACTCAGATAGTCACCTATACCTTATATAAGTAAAATAAAGTGGGGCGCTCCAGCCAGACTCGCGCCCGAGAAAACTTGTTGACATTTCAGGTCCCCATGCCATTTCCTGTACCTATTCGTTGTGTTTACTCCAATCTCTCTGAGTCTTTGTATATAGGCTGCTGACATCTAGTGGAAGCCATAGGTACTGCAGTCTCAGTCCTGGTAACAAATGGATTCAATAGGGAGTGTGTCTAACAGAGCCAAAGGTCACCAGAAACTGATTTCCGGATGGTTTTTGCCTGCTAAATGAGTTCTGTTATACTCACAGACATTATGTTAACACTTTTAGAAACTTCAGAGTGTTTCCTATCCAATAGTACTAATTATGTGCATATCCTATTTTCTGAACCTGAGTGGCAGGCATTTTGCTTTGGGCACGCCAGACTCTCCAAAACCATCACCTCACCTGCCGCTCCCTAAGAACTTAAGACAATCAGAAATACTAATCAGACATCCCCAAATGGGCACATTTATAGGCCTACATTTGTGTTCAGGCCAGTCCTACTTCTATAGGCGTAATCAGGTGCGCGTCTTTACTCAACATCAACAGGAGCATTTCAAACAAAGGACGATGAATAAATAGGCAAAACTCGCAAATTGAGTTAAATAAACTAAAACGTCTTTCTCACAAGTGTAGCATAGGTTGTGAGTTCTGCAAATGTGTCCACTTCGACAATGAGAACGCTAAACAACTGTAAAAATAATATATTGAATGCATTAACAGAAATTACAATAACCAAACAAACATTGCAGATTAGAAATGATGGGAATTAACTGTAAATATAGGGTACTCATGGTGATGTATGTAATGGGGAATTGATAGACAAAGCAAACAATGCACACAATTAAGTTATGAAACAATGAATGTGCAGGAAATAGCCAGAGAGAGCGCATTCTGAAGAGAGACGTGTCTTGTGCAGCTGAGCCACACTCCCCTTTTTCTATGTAAAATTGCCAACATAAAGCCAACAAACAGAAACATTGCAGCCTTTAGGTAGAAAATATCCTGATACAAATAAATATCCTATGAGGCACATTGGCGATGCATGGCCTCTCTGCAGCGAACTTGAAACATTGTATCAACTGGGTCAGCCCGAAACTCATGCTAGCAAACTTGCAACATTATATAAAGTATTCCAAGTTTCCTGCGCCAATGAGCTCGAAACAGGCACAGCTGTAGGCTGAGACAGGCGCCTGGTGTGCCGTAAAATAATATATCTATTTACCACTGCTCGACTAAAAGAATCTTGGTCAACCAACAGCCTATCGACCAAACAATCGACCAATCGACTAAATGGGGTCAGCCCAGTAAACGTAGGCAAAAAAGTAAAAGTTAGGCTGCATTCTAAACACTTAAAATACACACCCTCTCCCCTCAGCCCTCAAATTAAGTGAGCAATTCTAATTAATTTGAAATGGTCCGCTCTTGCCCGGAAATGTATCACTTGTTCATCCCACGGTTGTGTTTTCAGTCATCATGGAACCACCGGTAGCCGTTGTGTGTGCGTTATATGCGCTACGGTCAATTATGATTGCGTTTCGTATCTTGGCTAGAAGACAACGCATCTGCAGACATTTTAGCCCGGTAGCCTAGGACAACAAAAATAAAAACGTGTACTGTATGACAGAGTCATAGACCGTTTCATCAACATGAAAGAGAGGAGGATGGCATTGGCGTTTCTCTGCAAGTAGGGCGAGTAAACCTGCTTTTTTCTACTTGCACAAACATGCGCACACACACACATACACAGAGAAATCAGATCCATGGACAGCCACATCATATTTAGCTTAAGTTGATTGGCCTAATTTGTTTTGGTATCTTTTAGTTGTCTCCGTATTAGACTAAGCATAAGTGATTGATGATGTTGAAATGTTTCAGTTGAAGTTGTGCTGGAATAGTCGAGGCAGCTCCTGTTTTCTTTGTGACTTGCTATACCTCTCCATGGATCTAAATCAATAGTTGTTTAGTAGTCCTAAAATATTGGAAACATTAACTTGCATGCCAATGCTGTGGATCAGCTATTTGTTAAATGCAATACGCTTTGAGAACTTCACCGGACAGAGGTTGATCTCCGGTTTTGTGATGAAACAAAGGTGTGGTTGAATTTATTCTGCCACGGTCGCAAGGCATATGAACTAAAAGTTGATAGAGCAAACAACGCAATCATCACAACACATAGGGAAAAAAAGCCATATTACAACCTGCCTCGGTTTCCCCAGTGATTTTACCCACGCACTGGTTCTGGTAGCTAGCAAGCTAGACAACTTTAGCCAGTTAGCTTTGGTGCTTGACTGCCATTGAGAGGAAAGCTAGGATCAACCCTACTCCTCAGCCAGAGCATTGAGTGTCAATAGTGCAGTGTGCGCTCTGTACCCTCGGAGAGCGAAACGCTCTGAATTTACGAACATACAATCTAACAACGCTCTGAATTTACGAACGATGGCTTATTTGTAAAAGGCTTATTTGCAATCTGAGCTACTACTGTAGCTCAGATTGGCTATTGTGCATTGGTCTGCGTACTGAGGAAATGGAATGGCATCATTGTGTTCGATGCATTTGATACCATTCCACTAATTCCGATCCAGTCATTACCGCGAGCCTGTCCTCCCCAATTAAGGTGCCACCAACCTCCTGTGGTTTTTATTAAGTTGTATTCACTACATTGGCTAATAATTGTCCAAACACATGGCCGCTTTCCCAGTCTATTTTGCTATAGAATTTTCACAAATGCCTTACTATACGTCATTCCCAAACATTCTAAGAATTTATGAAAATTTGAAAATGACAACATCTAATTGCTCGCATGTCAGAAAATAAAACAAGGTGTCCTATTCTTCCTAGGGGTGTATATGAACATATTTTAATACATTTTCAGCTTCCTAAAATGCTGTCAGTTCCACTTTAAGAGACTTATAGTGCTATTCATAGGTATTTATTTGTTTTTTTTAAAGATCTAATCTATTCCTATCTCATCTCTCAATCATACACAAACTTTCTCATTCAAAATGCACATTTATGAAGTTCCCTAAGGCTTTGTTAATGTTGTTATTATTCTTATTAATACACAATTATTGCTTGTTTTACCCATTCTTTCAGATAGGACATGTGTCAAGGGCCATTTTCACTTATGCCATTATCATGTGAATGTGTGATTGGTTCCATCTGTTGAACACCTGTTGAAGTCTTCTTCTTTCCTCGTCATCAGCTGTCAAACATTCACCCATTACAAACCTTTTATGCCATGAGAAATTCCACTCCAATTTTTTACATGCATTCACATTATTCCTCCACTATTATTTAAAATCCTTTCTTAATTTCTTTACAGTAATAGACCAACCTTCTAGAAACTTAAGAGCACTCTCGCCATGGTGCTTGTACCCTACAAAGGCTACCTCATCCGCAGTTGCACTTTTAGGGCTAAGAAACGGGTGTAGATCTACCCATCCTTTCTCTCTATCCCTCTATCATCATCAAGGGAGCCTAAAGCTAAAGCACTTAGAGAATACGGCTATTCGTAGGCACTGATTTGTTTTTTATTCTTCATATCTAAAGGTTAGAGGGAACAATCATTCACAAACTTCTTAATTAAAAATGCTAATTTATGAAGTTCCCTAAGGCTCTGTTAGCATTGCTATTCTTGATTTGTGCCCATATGGAGGAAGTGAGAAAATAACTGTGGCGTTGTGGGCAAGAGGGACTGGCATGACATTTGCAGAATTGCCATGGCATTCACACAATTATTCTCAATCTTGATGTGTGTGCGTCTGCGCATGTGTGTGCTGTGCGTGCGTGGTGCTTGTGTGTGTGTACTCAAACTAACTGTCTAACTCTCTAGGATACTCAGAGCTCAGAAGAACTATGCTGTGAAATAAGGGTTATGACTTAGAAGAGAAGGTCTCGCTACTCTAACTAAAGGATTTAACTAGCACACTGGTCCTGAATGCACTACACAGTGTCATACCCTGAACTGTTTCACCAGTCCTTGTGATTGTCTCCACCCCCATCCAGGTGTTGCCCATCTTCCCCATTATCCCCTGTGTATTTATACCTGTGTTCTCTGTTTGTCTGTTGCCCCGGTTACCTCCTCCGGGATGCTTTTACTTCTTAGGGAGCAGAGGTGACGGTTTTGGAGAGTCTGGCGTGCCCAAAGTAAAATGCCTGCCACTCAGGCCCAGAAAATAGGATATGCACATAATTAGTACTATTGGATAGGAAACACTCTAAAATAATGTATGTGAGTATAACAGAACTGATATAGCAGGTGAAAACCCGAGGAAAATCCATCAAGATTTGCAGTTTTTTTTGTACATGACCTTCTTCTCCAGGCTGCCTATTCATTTTTATTTTAACTAGGACTGAGACTGCAGTACCTATGGCTTCCACTAGATGTCAACAGTCTTTATACAGTGTCTGGAGGCTATAGCACTAAGCAGAACAGATAGGAAGAGGAAGTAGTGAAGGGACCACTTTTGTCAACAACGTTTGACGGGCGCGAGATTGTGAGCGCGCACCACTTTATTTTCCTTGAAATATTACAGTAAATATACATAAAAGGATACCTAAGGATACATAAAAAATGATGTTTGATTTTTTCTTAGAAAGTTTATAGGTATAATTTGAATGTGTTCTCTTCACGGTTCAATGGGCGACTCAACGGTGGATTTTCTGATCATAACGCGCCAACCAAACAGAGATTTATGGATATAATAAATGACTTTTTCTAACAAAAGAACCATTGGATGTCTTCGTTGGACACTTGGGAAGCCCTCAGCAGAAGTTCTTCGAAAGGTAAGTGATATTTTTTAGCTCTTATATGGGTTTTGTGTGACCCGCGCTGGATATGAATTTATGCTAATGTGGAAAATATATGAGGTGCTATCCTCAAACAATCAAATGTTGTGCTTTCGCCTTAAAGCCTTTTTGAAATCTGACAACGCTGTAATATTGCCAAGAAGCAGAGCTTTTGATGACTATGCAACACTTGTATATTGATGAATGTTTAATAATTCAACTTTTGGATTTTGAATTTGGTGCCTTACATTTCACCGGGTAACTACTCCCTAAGTAGTTAATGGAGAGCCGAGCACCTGTCGGGCATTTCTAGCTCAGTGTGCCTTCATTTTCGAGCTTCAGCCCTCTTCCTTCCCCTCGGATCGCTCCAAAATAGCCTACCTCATCACGCTGATGTCTGGAAGGGCTTTCACCTGGGCTACCGCCGTATGGGAACAGCAGCCGGCCATTTGCGCGAGCCTGGAGGTATTTGTGGGAGAGGTGAGGAAGGTCTTTGATGCCCCGTTTTCCGGGAGAGAAGCTGCCTGGAAGCTAATCCAGCTCCGGCAGAACGCCCGCACTGTGGCCGACTATTCGGTCGATCTCCGTACGTTGGCAGCGGAGAGTGCGTGGAACGCGGAAGCACTGTTCGACATGTTCCTGCACGGCGTCTCGAAGGAGGTTAAGGATGAGCTTCGGCTCGGGAGTTACCCACATATTTTGACTCCCTCACCGCTTTGACCATCCGCATCGATGGGCGATTGCGGGAACCACGGATGGAGAGGAAATTATATTTCACGCGCACGTCCAGGAATTCCACCTCGCCTGCGAGTCATCTCGGAAGTCCCCTATGGTCCCGTGGCCGAGAGCACCTGAGATTTCCCGACCTAGAGTCACCGAGGACGGCCGAGGCACTGTTTCCTGAGCCCATGCAACCGGGCAGGGCTGGGCTGTCGCCAGCGGAATGGCAACATCGGATCAGCACAAGAAGCTGTCTGTATTGCGGGACTTTTGGTCATTTTGTGTCCTCGTGCCCGGTAAAAGACCAGGCTCACCGGTAGGAGCGAGTACTCTGGTGGGCCATATGGGGAACTTTTCTGCTTGCCTTACTCGCACCCCTTTTCATGTCATTCTGCTGTGGGGAATACAGTCCAAATCTCTCCGGGTCCTTATTGACTCTGGGGCCGATGAGAGCTTTTTGGACGCCACACTGGCTTCCGAGCTGAACATCCCCACCCAGCCCCTCTCCATTCCCGTGGATGGAGTGTTGGACGGGCGCTCTATAGGTCGGGTCACCCAGCAAGTCCAGGGCCACTTACCTCCCACCGCATCGCCCCTATGACTGTGAGATTGACCTTCTTCCTAGCACCACGCCGCCCCGGGGGCGTCTGTACTCGTTGTCGGGACCTGAAACCAAGGCTATGGAGGACTACATTGGGGACTCCCTAGCTACTGGATTTATCCGTCCCTCTTCCTCTCCCACTGGCGCAGGATTCTTTGTGGAGATGCAGGACAAGACCCTGCGCCCATGCATTGACTACCGGGACTCAATGACATCACTGTAAAGAACTGTTATCCACTACTACTCATTTTCTCGGCCTTCGAGCCGCTCCAGGGGCCACTGTGTTCTCCAAGCTGTATCTACGTAATGCCTACCACCTGGTGCAGATATATGAGAGAGGGACGAGTGGAAGACCACCTTCAACACGGCCAGCAGTCACTACGAATATCTGGTCATGCCCTTTGGCCTCACCAACGCCCCTGCTGTGTTCCAGGCTCTGGTGAATGACTTTCTACGCAACATGCTGAACCGGTTCGTCTTCGTCTACATTGATGATATCCTAATCTTCTCCCGCTCCCCCCAAGAACACATGCTCCATGTCTGGCAGGTTCTCCAGCGCCTTCTGGAGAACCAGTTGTTCGTTAAGGCAGAAAGTGTGAGTTCCATCGATCTACCATTCCCTTTCTGGGCTACATAATTTCTGCTGGGAGCATCAAGATGGATCCCGAGAAGGTGAAAGCGGTGGTGGATTGGCCTCAGCCTACGTCCAGGGTGCAGCTGCAACACTGTGGTGTTCGCCAGCTTTTATTGCCACTTTATCTGGGGTTACAGCACCCTGGCCTCCCCCTGTCTGCCCTCACCTCTACCAAGGTTCCGTTCATGTGGTCCACAACTGCGGACCGGGCGTTCCGGGACCTTAAACACTGCTTGACCACGGCTCCGATCCTGTTTCATCCAGACCCTTCCCGTCAGTTCGTGGTGGAGGCCAATGCTTCGGATGTCGGAGTGGGGGCTGTTCTGTCCCAACGTTCTATATCCCTGCGCCTTCTTCTACCACCGCCTCACCACCACGGAGAGGAATTACGTTGTGGGGAATCGGGAGCATCTCGCGGTGAAGATAGCATTGGAGGAATGGAGGCACTTGCTCGAAGGGGCGAAACATCCGTTCATTGTGTGGACCGACCACAAAAACCTGGAGTATCTCCGCACCACCAAGCGCCTCAACTCCAGGCAGGCGAGATGGGCCCTGCTGTTTACCCGGTTCAACTTTTCCCTCTCCTACCGGCCGGGGTCCAAAAACGTCCAAGAATGCCCTGTCTCACCGCTATAAACCCACGGCTACCACCCCGGAGCCCGAGACCATCCTTCCCACCTCGTGCCTCAGCTGGGGTATCAGGAAACAGGTCCGGGAGGCGCAGCTGTCCCAACCGAACGCTGGGGGAGGGCAGATAACCGGATATTCATGACTGACGCTGTCCACTCCGCGGCCCTGGAGTGGGCCTATTCCTCCAGGCTTGCCTGCCACCCGGGCTCCCGGCGGACCCTGGCCTTTGTGCGACAATGCTTTTGGTGGCCTACCATGGTTCCGGACGTCGCCGCCTTTGTCGCCGCCTGCACGGTCTGTGCATGGAACAAGACCCCTCGACAAGCTCCGGCTGGCCTCCTCCAACCTCCATCATCGCCCCTGGTCTCACATCTCCCTAGACTTTGTCACGGGTCTCCCCCCGTCTGATGGAAACACCGCCATCCTGACTGTGGTGGATCGTTTATCCAAGGCCGCCCACTTCATTCCTCTCCCCGTTACCCTTTGCCAAGGAGACGGCCCAGCTCATGGTGCAGCACATCTTCCGGATCCATGGACTGCCCGTGGACATAGTCTCCGACCGCGGCCCTCAGTTCTCGTCCCGATTCTGGAAGGCGTTCTGCACCCTCATTGGATTGTCAGACAGCCTGTCCTCTAGGTTCCACCCCCAGTCTAACGGCCAGTTGGAGCGAGCCTACCAGGACCTCAAGACCACCCTGCGCTGCCTGGTCTCCGCCAACCCCACCACCTGGAGCCAGCAGCTGGTGTGGGTGGAATAGGCCTGCAACACCCTTCCCTGTTCTGCCACAGTCCTAACACCGTTTGAGTGTTCCATGGGGTATCAGGGAAGGTTGGCATACCTTCTTCCCAGATGTTTGTCCGGCATTGTTGTCGTACCTGGAGGAGAGCCCGGTCGGCCCTACTCAAGACAACCTCCAGGTATCGATGACAAGAGGATTGCCATCGGACCCCAGCTCCCCGGTATCGTCTCGGGCAAAAGGTATGGCTATCGACCTGGGATCTGCCCTTCCGGGTGGAATCCCGCAAACTCTCCCCCCGGTTTATCGGCCCGTTCCCCCTCTCCAAGATTATTATCCCCTCTTCAGTTTGCCTTCTTATGCCCTGTACCCTTCGTATATATCCCACCTTTCATGTGTCTGGAGTCAAACCCATGTCTCACAGCCCTTTGTCTCCCGTTTCCAGGCCCACCCCTCTCCCCTGTCTCATCGACGGCCAACCGGCTTACACAGTGAGGCGTCTCCTGAAGGTTCAACCTCGGGGCAGGGTTCCAGTACCTGGTTGACTGGGAGGGCTATGGCCCGGAAGAGAGGTGCTGGGTCCCCGCCAGAGACATCCTGGACCCAGGCCTCATTGCGGATTTTCAGCGCCGACACCCCGGTCTACCCAGCTATGCGCCCAGGTAGGAAGCCAGGTGGCACCCTTGGAGGGAGGGGTACTGTCACACCCTGATCTGTTTCACCTGTCTTTGTGATTGTCTCCACCCAACTCCAGGTGTCGCACATCTTCCCCATTATCCCCTGTGTATTTATACCTGTGTTCTCGGTTTGTCTGATGCCAGTTCATCTTGTTTGTTCAAGTCAACCAGCGTTTTGTCTCAGCTCCTGCTTTTTCCAGTCTCTTTTTTCTCGCCCACCTGGTTTTGACCCTTTCCTGTCCTGATTCCGAGCCCGCCTGACCACTCTGTCTGCCCCTGACCATGCCTGCCACCCGGTATCGTTGCCCCACCTCTGGTTTACTGACCCCTGCCTGCCTTGAGCTGTCTTTTGCCTGCCCCTGTTGGCATTGTTCATTAAACTATTGTTCATTCGACGTGGTCTGCATCTGGGTCTAACCTTCATACCTGATATACAGTCTGTCTTGCTCTGTTCATTCAGTACGTCAGAGGCGACGGCAGGTTATAAATAGCTGTGTTTTTCTTCCTTTCTATTCCCCACAACTATGAGAGCTGACATTATGTCTAAATGGGCTGCCAGTCAGGGAGAGATGGAGGCTGGAAATTGAACCTGTCAGAATCTCGGTTACTTGCTGAATACGTCTTTCCCAAACAGCTCTGCCTAAGAGGAACAGCCCATCCATCATCCCTAACCCTACTCACACCTTGCCCTTCAGGACCAGGTGAGTGCCAGGCCAATCTTGGCTAGGAAAAAAGCCATCCATTCCAGGAAACTATCAGTAGCATATGCAACATTTACTTCCACTAAGATAAATTGGCGAGAAGGCCTATTTGTCTAAATTGATAGAGTAAGTCAGACAAGTACTGTAGCCTTCTATGAATGGAAAGTGGTGCATTACGCCCCAACAAACATGTAAACAGGAAAATACCAGCAGCATTAAACTGTTGGTCATACTGTTCAAATATAGAGAGTAGGTGAAAGGTCGATTCACTTCAATGAAAGGTGTGCTTTCCAAATAGCGTTTTCAATCTCAATCACCATGGCCAACTATGAGAGTTATTTGGAAAAAGATAACAGTTAAAGTCACTTCTTGGGGAAATTCCTATAAGCTTATGCACATTACGCCAGGGGTACTCAAGTACTATTTGAGAAGGTTTGGGAGGCCACACAAATTTCCTAGGTGGCCATGGTCACCAATTTGAATAAATGCTTGGAGGTAAGGATGACAGCAGTGGTGTAGTTTACGGTGATACGTATAATACTTATCATTGATATCTACACAACAACCACACTGATGTGAATCACACTGCTGCTGTCTCATTTAGCTATTTGCGCCTTACGGATTGTGGTTGTTGTGGATGGCTGTTCAAATATAAATGTGTATTTGAACCCAATAATGGTTGAATTCTAGAGGTTTAAGCTGCGAATCAATCATTGTTTTTGAAACCTGTGGACAGCCAGTGAAAAATACGCTCTAGCAACAGCTGCATAGTGTGGATCCAAGCCTATGAATCTAATTCATGGTGAAAAAAAAACAGAATCCATAGGCCTAATGGACACATGCTCAAACTCGCACACTTTTGATAGACTTAAAGGGGCAATCTGTAGTTGCTACATCCATTTTTGGATTCATAGATATCCATTGATTCTTGAAGAATATAACCTAGAAATGCCTCATGAGCTTAGTTCAGCTGTCACACTCCATGAGAACCCAAAATATAAGCTTGTTTTTATTTAATGTATGTAAACAAACACTGCCTCATAACATGGTTAAAACAATCATTTTGATATCATGGATGGTCAATCCTTGCATCCATAGCTCTGTCTATTAATCTGACAGTGGTTACATTTCTCCAGGCCCATTCCTCAGCTTTTTACCAAAACAGAGGCGGCGCAAACGTTTTGTTATTGTTTCATCTGTGGATTTGCCCTTTAAACAGCTGTATATTATCAAGATGTGTCACCAACAAAAATATAAACAATAGGCCTATAGCAAATGCAGCATATTGCATTCATTTTTCACATGTTAACAGCACTTTTCAGTAGTGCTCAAAGCATGTCATTCCATGAGCACAGCATTCATTTTTCAACTCGAATCAATGAGCCCAATCAGTCTTCCATGACAACAAAATCATTAACAGCACAGTAGGGCTGGCTAATACGTCCTTAGTTTTGGGGTTATGCTCAGGTAAAACAATTTGGCTAATCTATACTTCCATATTTCCAAGTCCTATTCTTGAAGATCAAGGGGTATAACATTTATTGCAATGATTAGAATTCTGATAGACTTCGGTTTTTAACGTAAAGATATAATTTAATCGTATTATTATATGTAGTAGAAAGCGATGCGTTAGAAGAAGCCTACATAACCAACCCATAAAGTAAAATTTAACATCCATATATGGCCAGCTATGTAAACTTAAACATTTATTTATTTTACAATAGATGTTGTTCAATTGTTAACATACATTTTTGTCTTCTTCTAATGCCTCTTAAAAAAAAGAAATTACGCAAACCACTCACAGGCCGGACTGGACCCCTTCGCGGGCACGTCCATTGAGTCTAAGGGGTTAAGAAATCAACAGAGGCATGATCCCATATCTCTAGCCAAAGCCCTGTATAACATTACTGATTGTCTCACCATCCCCCATCTGAGCCCATGCTGATACTAAAGTCAGTTATCCTCTTATGGATTTTCGCCTAAAATGACAAACCCAAATCCAACTGCCTGTAGCTCAGGCCCTAAAGCAAGGATATGCATATTCTTGGTACCATTTGAAAGTGTCACGGATCCCTCCAGAACCTTCATCACGCACCTGTCCCCTATTCCCACTGATTAGTATTTGTATATATGTGCCCTTTGGTTTCCATGGTCTGGTCGATTATTGTTACAATGTCCGTTGGTGCGTGTGAGTACCTGCGCTGTGTGTTTTGGACTTTCGTGCTCTTGTGGATTGCGATTACGGGTCTCATCCCATGTGTTAACCATTTACGGTATGATCTCCTTAATCATCTTCAGTGATCATCTGGCCAGAGCTCACTGACTAAGCACAGGGGATCTCAGCAGGACAGTATGCTTCGAAAACATTCCTCCGCCTTTCCCTCCTCTTCTGTGAACTGATCTTCCCAGCAACACTGACTGACTGAGCTCATTGTGTTCACTCATCAACATCTTTCAAGGTTTTCTGATGTAGCTGCCCCTACAGGTTGTTTCTTTTCACCTGAGAAAGTACACAATATTCTATAGCACATATTTAATGAGTGGGGAAATGTTTCTCAGAGCACTATTCCATCAACACCTTCCATCCTTACATTCGTATACCTATAGGCTTCTATGTGTGGTGATGTGAAGGTAGAGGACCTTTTCAGTTTCATATATTTTCATTCATTCATTCAACCATTTGTCATTTTTTTTGTCTTTTTATTTTTGTATCTTGTTGTTTGAACTGGAGATCAGTCACAGTGTAGAATATGTGCACCAAGAGTGAGGTTAACTTAACAGGTGTAATTGTAAGAAAAGGCATGCCGCAGTCTGTAAACTGTATGTGTTCATAAAGATGCTTGGCCTATAGGACGGATGTGCTACAATGTTGTTCAGGTTATATGGAATCACCTGTCATGGCATTGAGGGACTCAACATGACACAGTGACATGGAGTGACTATGATCAAAATGTGGGGACAAGCATATGGCATTCAGCAGTATAGATTTATCACTCTGGTAAATTTATTTTGATTGTATTCCTATGGAAACAGTACAAAAATACGGAAATATGCTGGATGAATCCCCCCTATCTGATACCTTTGATTGGTTTCTGTGAACTCCTCTCTCTCTCTGCTCAGCTCCATGTCCGGAGAACTAAGGATGGGTTGTGACAATTTACTCTGGAATGCACCTGGACAGACCAGTGCACTGTGCACATCATCAGCAGTATATTCTCGTAGAAGGGCTGAGTTGTGTATCAAAACAACATCCCCAACCTAGATGAGTCACAAACCATATTTCCATCCACTGTTTTTATGTGTGCAACGTGTACGCTGGGAGTTGGGAAGCAAGTTCAGGGAGTGTATTTAATAAATAAATGAACATAGAACGAAACACCGGTAGCGTATGGTCATGAACACTGGAACAGAAACAATAACACCCGAGGAAAGAACGAAGGGGAGTGACAGAAAGTGATGGAGTCCAGGTGAGTGTCATGAGGCACAGGTGCGCGTAACGATGGTTAGTTATTTAGACAACTCGCGACAACAAGCACCAGAGAGGAGGAGCGGGACTAGACGTGACAATGTGAGTAAAGTCATACCATATAAAAAACACCACAGCTGTGATGGAAACAGGAAGTTTCAGTACAATTTTATAAATGGCAACAGATAATTTGTTAGTTTGACATGGTGGGTTTGGAAACACTTACCTTTTTTATTACTTAACATAGAAACACACCATTTTCACATATGTGACCCGTTTCAGGAAACTAGGCGTACGTCGTGGGTCACTACTTCACACGAGAGCCATTTGAACATAACATTTTCTTTTTTTAATCAAAATGTGTTTTTTGGCAGAAATGCCTTCTGGAACATGTGAACTTTCTTGTGCCTTAATAACAAACTTGTATGCCATCTGTAAATAATAATACAATTGTTAAATTGCGAGCCTAGTTGGTTTAGCCACAGAAAAAGCCAGCAACCTTCACGCTACACATGATTGCCTGAGATAATGAGTGGGCTGGACATACCGAGAGATGAGTTCGTATTGGTCTGCCATATAGCACGCTTCTGTCTTTTTGAGCTGGTTAGTATGTGTAGGTAATCCTGTCTAACGCAGCTTTAAAAAAAAACATTATGCTTAGTAGAACTGCGTAAGTGTTGCTCTCCACTTTCTGGAGGACTGAGTGAAATTAGAGCATGATAGCTAAGGAGATGGAGAAAACACCTGGCTCCGGAATACATGTCACGATCTTCGATAGGGACGGACCAAGGCGCAGCGATCCTTCCAGTATACATTCTTTATTTATACACGTAACTGGGAAAATAACAAACAAACGAACGAAGATCGTAACAAACGGCACATAACATAGACTAAACACTTAATGCCATGAACCAAACAACAAACAATAACCCACAAAACCCCAGTGAAAACCACAAACATATATATGGTTCCTAATTAGAGGTAACGACACTCACCTGCCTCTAATTGGGAACCATTAACCCAACATAGAAATAAACAACCTAGAACTCAAAACCCTCCTAAACCAAAAACGAAACTAAACATGCCAGCCTGAACTCGGGCCTGGACGTGACAATACATCTTCAAACTAAGTGCAACCATGGAATCTGTGACAGGGAGAAGCGTCCAACCATGATGTATACGGGTAAGATAGTCTAGCTAGCTACATTTTCAGATATTACACATTTGTAATTTTGACAAAGTCGTTTTCATTTCAAGTTAAACTGTACTGTTAGCTAGCTAGATAACGTTTTCTGACTGGCTCGCTAACTAACGTTACGTGTATGATCTTATTATTCGTATCTCAGAGCCATTTGTTTGGCTAGTTATAGCCTAATGTTAGCTAGCTAACATTGAACCTGGTTTGCTACCTGCAGATTCATGCAGGGTAGTAACGTCATGAGTTGGGATTACTACATTACATGTCTTAACAAAAGACTCCACTATGCAAGTATCCATTTCAATTTGAATGTCACTGTGACAACTGTTGATAGACGTAGCTGGTAAATTCGCTCTGGCTATCTACTCCGATTTCAGACCACGGGTAAGATAGTCTAGCTAGCTACATTTTCAGATATTACACATTTCTAATTTTGCCATGAAGTATTTTTATTTCAAGTTAAAGTGTACTGTTAGCTAGCTAGCTTGCTAGCTAACATTACGTATATGATCTTATTATTCGTATCTCAGAGCCATTTGCTTTGCTTGTTATAGCCTAATGTTAGCTAGCTAACATTGAACCTGGTTAGTTAGCTACCTGCAGATGCATGTAGGGTGGTAACGTCATGAGAAGTGATTATGGTTCATTGTTTAGCTAGCTAGCTAGCTACATGTCTTAACAAAAGACTCCACTATGCAAGTGTCCATTTTAATAGAATGTCACTGCGACAACTGTTAGCTAGTTATCTTGGGTGCTTGACTGCTGTTGTTATGACAGAACGCTCGGATCAACCCTTTAAGAGATTGGGTGGAGCTAAAGCTTAAGAGGGTGTGAACGATGCTGAATGGGTGTAGACAAAGAAGAGCTCTCCAGTAGGTACCAAAACATTAAAAGGCCATTTTCTCAAAAGTGTGGTTACAGGTTTATCAACTTTCAAAGCAGAATTACTTTTCTATTGTTCCTCAAATGCAGTGTATGATATACAATTTTGTAGCTCTGTGTCTCTGCTTTTAGCCAATGTAAAAAAACACAATTTCAAATTTTGCTACATAAGACCTAATCAAGTCGGTCGGTCACATATGTTGATGTTGTGGTGGTGCTGGAGAAGTACCTTTTGTGTGCACTTTGTCATCACGCACTGATTTTTATCTTCAACAAGTCAGTTCGGTGGAAACACACCACTGGTAGGAATATGCGCTTATTTTCTTTGTGCAGATGTTTGATTATTCTTATGAAAATCTGTCACCAATTGTTTGGAAACCTAGCTACAGATGCTAAGTACTATACAATAGTATATGCCATTTAGCAGACGATTTTATCCAAAGTGACTTAGTCACGCGTGTATGAATTTTTATGTTTGAGTGTCCCCCGCTGGAATCAAACCCACAACCATTGGCGACGCAAGTGCCATGCTCTACCGACTAAGCCACACAGAAACACAAAGTCAACAGGCTTTGACACTACATGCATTTAGAGTAGGTGTAGCTGACAGTGGATAAGGATGAGATATGGATAGGCACAGCAGATGAATCATGGATAAAAGAATGAACTGATTTTCCCTGGATGATTACATTAAGAAATCAACAGAGGCATTATCCCATATCTCTAGCCAAAGCTCTGTAAAACATTACTGATTGTCTCACCATCCCCATCTGACCCCGTGCTGATACTAAAGTCAGTTAACCATTAACGGTATGATCTCCTTAATCATCTTCAGTGATCATCTGGCCAGAGCTCACTGACTAAGCACAGGGAATCTCAGCAGGACAGTATGCTTCGTAAACATTCCTCCTCGTTTGCAATCCCTTTAGCGTTGCAATCCTAGCAACACTGACTGACTGAGCACATGGTGTTCACTCATCAACATCTTAAAAATTCTCGCGCTATGTTTATAAAATGGTATTTTCCCAAAATATCCCTTAAAGATCCCTTTATTGTAAAATGTTTGAGACATCAGCAAACAGGACCTCCTGAGTGTCGTCAAAATAACTAAACTCACTGCAGAAGAGGAGGCTTCTCACCTGTAGTGTACTGTGTCAGAAGTATACTATAGCAAACCTAATGAAATGTGACCGACAGTGAAGAGAACAGTGAGTCAAGATGATAATCTCTTCTCTGGGTGTCTGGAAAGGTCTTTCTAAGTCTAGATGTCCAAATCAGATAGCTTATGATTGCATGCATGAGGTCAGTGCTTGCAGGTCATGGGAAAACCAAGCTCTGGTCCACCTTGCTTTGAACATGAAGGCACGTGCAATTTTGTGGCTTGGTAGTGTATTTATGTCAGGCAATCTCCTATCTGCCAAGCAATAGAGAGATAATGATGTACATGTAGTCCCAACATTTTGGCCTTATACCTCTTCTTAGCTTTGATGATGAAGTAGAGACAAAGAGACAGAGAAAGGAGCAACTATGGCTTGTGACCATACATCCCAAATTCATTCAGAAAAACGAATGTTGGGTAAGACGGTAAGACGGTCAGAGGTGAAAATTAATTTACATTTAAATATGTCCACCATGTCCACATTGTGTCCGTTCCGCACTATACAAAAGGTGGAATAGACAAAATATGATAACAACACAACAACAACTGATGGCAGTAGCTAACTACTGTAGCTAAGTAGCCAGCTAACCTCTGTAGCTCAAATCAAATCACATTTTATTTGTCACATACACATGGTTAGCAGATGTTAATGCGAGTGTAGCGAAATGCTTGTGCTTCTAGTTCCGACCATGCAGTAGTATCTAACAAGTAATCTAACAAATTCACAACAACTACCTTATACACACAAGAGTAAAGGAATGAATACGATTATGCACATATAAATATATGGATGAGCGATGGCTGACCGGCGTAGGCAAGATGCAGTAGATGGTATAGAGTACAGTATATACATATGAGATGAGTAATGTAGGATATGTAAACATTATATAAATGGCATCGTTTAAAGTGGCTAGTGATACATTTATTTCATCCAATTTTTAATTATTAAAGTGGCTAGAGATTTGAGTCGATGGCCGAACGGCATAGGCAAGATTCAGTAGATGGTTTAGAGTACAGTGTATACATTTGATATGAGTAATGTCGGATATGTAAACATTATATACAAAATTGTTTAAAGTGGCTAGTGATACATTTGTTACATCCAATCCTATTATTTAAAGTGGCTAGAGATTTAAGTCAGTATGTTGGCAGCAGCCACTCAATGTTAGTGGTGGCTGTTTAACAGTCTGATGGCCTTGAGATAGAAGCTTTTTTTCAGTCTCTCGGTCCCAGCTTTGATGCACCTGTACTGACCTCGCCTTCTGGATGATAGCGGGGTGAACAGGCAGTGGCTCGGGTGGTTGTTGTCCTTGATGATCTTTTTGGCCTTCCTGTGACATCCCTTTAGCTAGCTAGCAAGCAACGCTAAAGAGATTGCAAACGAGTTTGCATAACTCTAGCCAAACAAAAAATATTGTTTCTAAATATTAGCTAGCTGGCTAGCATTTATGAGGCCAGCAAACACGTTCCCCAAACGCTCTCCTCCAACGTTATATAATGAAAAGGTGCCTCTCGGTCCCAATACACACGTTTTTTGGAGACTTGTGGGAGGAGTGCTGATGACATTGCCCAATGTATGCGCTTTTGGTCAGACAGATCTGAACACAGTCAGAACACAAAACGACTTTTGTGCATCTAGACCCATCTTTTGAATGCAAGCTTCTTATTCTTAAAGCGGAAGCATGTAAGTGTCAAGTGTAGACACAACCATTGTTACACACAAGTTATAAAAATGTATGACTGTACCTCATAACCCCAGGGCAGTCTGAACCACAAGATGGACCCATCTGAAGAAGCTTAAGTTAGACTGAAATTATTCACATAAACATTGTATATGTTTGCTGGGAGTGAACCAGAATGACAGTAAACTGGCTTGTTCTTGCCTGGATGCAAAGGGCCAATAAATATTGAGGTTTCCATGGCAACACCTTTAGGCGAGGGCCGATCTGTCTGCTTTGGCCACACAAACCGTGAAAGAGAGCGACAGACAGACAGGCAGGTGGGAGTTATTCATGTCTACTCAAACAGACAGACTGACAGCTTCCAAGTAGTCAACAACACTTAACTTTTCTGTGAAACTTTTTCTTCCACCTTTGTTTGCTTCTTTTCCTTTCTCTGATGTGGTATTTATTTTTCCAGTAATTTAGCAGTGTCACCCACACACGCCCAGGCACCCACACCCACAGTATATTTTGCTGTCTGCGTCTGTCCTATCCTATTCATCAAATGACCATACAGTACATGGCTACATGTGTACAGTATATCCCTCAGATTGAGTTACACTTTTTTCCAGAAACCCGAAAACCCCAGGCCCTGGATTAGAGCAGTAAGAACAGACAAACTCTACCTCCAGCCCCAGCCTTGCCCCAGGATCTACTGTGTGAATATTGTGATCCAATCGCTCTCGTGTGGTCAGGTCCAGGCCTACAGTGCTGAACATGCCCAGGAGGCCTGGTGTCACAAGGTGCAGTTGTGTCTCACAGTGTCGAGATCTCAGCACAGCGGGGAAAGTCCTATGAATAAATGGCACAATTCAACCCAGTTTGCAAATGAGAGTAGATGCACTCACAAGTTTTCCATAAATCAATGGATTGTAAACGTGAGAACCAGCAACAGCTCATTCGAGATGTGAGAGATATAAAAGCGAGTACATTTCAGTTCCTTTGCTTGGATTGAAAACAAAAACAAAGTGCTCTGTATACATCACAGCTCTTTCTGGGAAAACCGACAATATAATCAAGGCTGCCATTGTTTGTACAGTATAATGTCAAGAGTGTGCTAGAAACAGACGAATGATAGGAGAAAACACCCACCAGATAACACCCACCAGATAAAGTAAGTCAATTCCACGTTGGTTTCAGCTGCAAGGAAGAAACACATGAATTTCACATGTAAAGTGTTCCAAAAACACGTTTTCATGTGATCAATCTTATGTGAAGTTAATGTGATAACGTGACAACATGTAAAGCAACATGTGATAACATGATCACATGTGAAGTATTATAGTGTCCCAAAATACATGTTTTCACATGATTTCACATGTGGAATTGAATGTGAAATCATGTGGTTGTTCTGTAAGGGCTGCTTCATGTCCCACTTGCCACACCGTCATTTCAATGTGGATAATTCAGTAATATTTGGTTGATACGTTGAACAATGAGATTACAATTTAGATTCACCCACTCAAAAACACAGCCAAAATGTAGTTGAATTTCCAGTGTGTTATCACAATACTTTCAACCATCTAAAAGAACAACTGAATTCCAATGGAAAAACGATGTCAAATTTTTGTTTGTATCACGCCTACTCCTGCTCCCTCCCTCTGGCGCTTGACGTCGCCGGTCCTGGCAACCCACATTGCACACACCTGGCAGCCATCATTGCGCACACCTGGACTTCATCACCCACTTGATTACTCTCCCTTCATACAGCCTTCACCAACCTCAGTCATCAGGCAGTATTGGTTCTGTTTTCATGTCAAATCAAATCAAATTGTTTTAGTCACATGCGCCGAATACAACAGGTGTAGACCTCACAGTGAAAGGCTTACTTACAAGCCCCTAACCAACAATGCAGTTTCAGAAAATACAAATAAGAATAAGAGACAAAAGTAACAAGTAATTAAAGAGTAGCAGTGAAATAACAATAGCGAGACTATATACAGGGGGGTACTGATACAGAGTCAATGTGCGGGGGCACCGGTTATTTGAGGTAGTATGTACATGTAGGTAGAGTTATTAAAGAGAGTTGCAGTGGTGTAAAGAGGAGTGAGGGGGGGCACTGCAAATAGTCCGGGTAGCCATTTGACTAGATGTTCAGGAGTCTTATGGCTTGGGGGTAGAAGCTGTTTAGAAGCCTCTTGGACCTAGACTTGGCGCTCCGGTACCGCTTTGCCGTGCGGTAGCAGAGAGAACAGTCTATGACTAGAGTGGCTGGAGTCTGACAATTTTTAGGGCCTTCCTCTGACACCGCCTGGTATAGAGGTCTTGGATGGCAGGAAGCTTGGCCCCAGTGATGTACTGGGCCGTTCGCATTACCCTCTGTAGTGCCTTGCGGTCGGAGGCCGAGCAGTTTCCATACCAGGCAGTGATGCAACCAATCAGAATGCTCTCGATGGTGCTGCTGTAGAAACTTTTGAGGATCTGAGGACCCATGCCAAATCTTTTCAGTCTCCTGAGGGAGAATGGGTTTTGTGTGCCCTCTTCACGACTGTCTTGGTGTGCTTGGACCATGTTAGTTTGTTGGTGATGTGAACACCAAGGAACTTGAAGCTCTCAATCTGCTCCACTGCAGCCCCGTCGATGAGAATGGGGGTGTCCTCTTTTTCCTGTAGTCCAAAATCATATCCTTTGTCTTGATCACGTTGAGGGAGAGGTTGTTGTCCTGGCACCACATGGCCAGGTCTCTGACCTCCTCCCTATAGGCTGTCTTGTCATTGTCTGTGATCAGGCCTACCACTGTTGTGTCATCAGCAAATGTAATTATGGTGTTGGAGTCGTGCCTGGTCGTGCAGTCATGAGTGAACAGGGAGTACAGGAGGGGACTGAGCACGAACCCCTGAGGGGCCCCTGTGTTGAGGATCAGCGTGGCGGATGTGTTGTTACCTACCCTTACCACCCGGGGGCGGCCCGTCAGGAAGTCCAGGATCCAGTTGCAGAGGGAGGTCTTTAGTCCCAGGGTCCTTAGCTTATTGATGAGGTCCTTAGCTTATTGATGAGCTTTGAGGGCACTATGGTGTTGAATGCTGAGCTTTAGTCAATCAATAGCATTCTCACATAGGTGTTCCTTTTGTCCAGGTGGGAAAGGGCAGTGTGGAGTGGAATGGAGATTGCATGATCTGTTGGGGGTCAGTAAGTCAGTATGTTGGCAGCAGCCACTCAATGTTAGTGATGGCTGTTTAACAGTCTGATGGCCTTGAGGTAGAAGCTGTTTTTCAGTCTCTCGGTCCCAGCTTTGATGCACCTGTACTGACTTCGCCTTCTGGGTGATAGCGGGGTGAACAGGCAGTGGCTCGGGTGGTTGTTGTCCTTGATGATCTTTTTGGCCTTTCTGTGACATCGGGTGGTGTAGGTGTCCTGGAGGGCAGGTAGTTTACCCCCGGTGATGTGTTGTGCAGTCCTCACTACCCTCTGGAGAGCCTTACGGTTGTGGGCGGAGCAGTTGCATTACCAGGCGGTGATACAGCCCGACAGGATGCTCTCGATTGTGCATCTGTAGAAGTTTGTGAGTGATTTTGGTGACAAGCCAAATTTCTTCAGCCTCCTGAGGTTGAAGAAGCACTGTTGCGCCTTCTTCACCACGCTGTCTGTGTGGGTGGACCAATTCAGTTTGTCCGTGATGTGTACGCCGAGGAACTTAAAACTTTCCACCTTCTCCACTACTGTCCCCTCGATGTGGATAGGGGGTGCTCCCTCTCCTGTTTCCTGAAGTCCACGATCATCTCCTTTGTTTTGTTGACATTGAGTGAGAGGTTATTTTCCTGACACCACACTCCGAGGGCCCTCACCTCCTCCCTGTAGGCTGTCTCGTCGTTGTTGGTAATCAAGCCTACCACTGTAGTGTCNGTGCTTGGCCACGCAGTCATGGGTAAACAGGGAGTACAGGAGAGGGCTGAGAACGCACCCTTGTGGGGCCCCAGTGTTGAGGATCAGCGGGGTGGAGATGTTGTTTCCTGGGGCCGGCCCGTCAGGAAGTCCAGGACCCAGTTGCACAGGGCTGGGTCGAGACCTAGGGTCTCGAGCTTAATGACGAGCTTGGAGGGAACTATGGTGTTAAATGCTGAGCTGTAGTCGATGAACAGCATTCTTACATAAGTATTCCTCTTGTCCAGATGGGTTAGGGCAGTATGCAGTGTGATTGCGATTGCGTCGTCTGTGGACCTATTGGGACGGTAAGCAAATTGGAGTTGGTCCAGGGTGTCTGGCAGGATGGAGGTGATATGATCCTTGACTAATCTCTCAAAGCACTTCATAGACTGCCGCCCCTTGACCTACTAGACATCGCTGTTCTATTCTGCCGGTACATCATATAACCACTCAGCTGTATGTTGATGTTTCGCTGTTCAGCCAGTTTTGAATGTCCCGTTGGTAGTTTAATCTTCCGCGTAACTCGTCGATTTTATTGTCCAAAGATTGCATGTTTGCAAGCAGAATGGAAGGAAGTGTGGGTTTATTTGATCGCTTGCGAATTCTCAGAAGGCAGCCGGACTTTCGGCCCCTCTTTCTCCGCCTCCTCTTCACGCAGATCACGGGGATTGGGCCTGTTCCCGAGGAAGCAGCGTATCCTTCACGTCTGGCTCGTTTGAGTCGTGAAAGGATAAAGAGGATTCCGCTAGTAGGTGGTGAGTAATCACAGTCCTGATGTCTATAAGTTATTTTCGGTCATAAGACTGTAGCGGCAAAATTATGTACAAAATAAATAAATAAATAAATAAGTTACAAACAACGCAAATAAGCTAACAAAAAAACACACAATCAGCTTGGGGCACGTAAAACGTCTGCCATCTTCTCCGGCGCCATCTTACAACACAATGTCCAGACGCTTCTCTTGTTTTGTAACTCGCCATGTTCGTTGTTATTCAACTCACCATCTGCACCTGCTTCCTGACTCCCTGCGTCTTCGTTACAGAATATGCCTCCGAAATAATGGAAGCAGCAGATGATTACACCATCTTCCAGACAGTGGAGGAACAGGGTCATCTACTCCACCAACAACACTATCTGCTGGCTCTACTGTGTACGACCATGAAGGAGGTCCACCGCGTTCTCCACCGGCTTGACACCACCAGCGAGGTTCTCCATACCTCTGACAGAGGGCCTCTTATCACGGGTCGTCACAGTGAGCCAGTCCTCCAGCCATCCACCCAGGTCAGCGATGCCCAACTGTCCCTTCTGGACTAGTAATACGGCACCATTGAAATCCTGTGGCTTCCAACTCCAGTGCTCCCTCTATTTCACCTATCAGACAGGAGCCCCCACCACCGAGAGGTCCAAGGTTGTCACGGTCATTTCCCTGCTAACTGCACGGGCGTTGGAGTTGGCTATGGCCATCTGGGCGAGAGGAGGAGCTGGGTTTCTATGAGAGGTTCAGGGCGGTTTTTGACCATCCTTCAGAGGGAAGAGAGGGAGGTGAGCGACTTTTCCAACTCCAGCAAGGTCCCCAGACCGCTGCGGAGTATGCCCTCAACTTTCGGACTATGACAGTCTCCAGCTGATGGAATGAGCCGGCGCTCCACACTCTATTCCGCAGTGGACTGCGCAAAGAGGTCCAGACGGAGTTGGCATGTCGGGATGACAACATATCCTTGGACGCTGTCATCGCGATGGCCATCCGTCTGGATAACCTTCTTCGGGAGCGTCGGTGTCCACCTCGCCACTCACCTCCTTTGGCAGTCCTGAGGCAGAGCCTGAACCCATGGAGGGAGGGGCCAAACACCTCTCTGCGGCAGAGCGGCATCGCTGGAGACAGCTGGGGCTCTGTCCCTATTGCGGCCAGGAAGGGCACCAGCTTCAGTGGAGTACAGTGCGTCCTAACCCGGGGTCCACTAGAGCAGAGGGGCGGCCCTGTGACCTTCAGTCTCCCAAGGTAGACATGAGTATTCCATTATCATTTTCCGCCAAACACTTTCTGGTTCCCATTTCACTGGCTGGCTGTCCCTCATGTGTTATCTCTACAGTGCTAGTGGACTCCGGTGCCGCAGGGAACTTTATCGACTAGGCCCTTGCCTCCTCCCTCTCTCCTCTCCTTTTCCTGTCCAATCCCTGGATATGCTACCATTGGGATCCGGCACAATTTCTCACGTCACAGCACCACTCACCCTCACCGTGGGACCCAAGCACCAGGAAAGCCTTCCCTTATTCATCATCAAATATAAGAATCACCGCCTGGGGACCAGAATGCCAGAGGACCTGTTTCCTTCCTGCACCCTGTGGTTCGATGTCGGTGGAGGGTCCTGTGAGTCCTCCAGCCCATCACGCGGTCCTCCTGGGGGTGGTACTGTCATGCCTGCTCCCTCCGGTGCTCGACATAGCCGGTTTACTAACCACCGGACCCGGCAACCCACAAGGCGCACACCTGCTCCTCATCTTTAAGCATACCTGGACTTCATCACCACCTTGATTACTCCCTTCATATAGCCCTCACCAACCTATTGC
Source organism: Hucho hucho (assembly GCA_003317085.1). NCBI lineage: Eukaryota > Metazoa > Chordata > Actinopteri > Salmoniformes > Salmonidae > Hucho > Hucho hucho. Next base: position 329,759 of record QNTS01000842.1, read on the forward strand.
TTCTGTTTTCATGTCCAGACACTTCTCGTTTTGTAACTCTCCATGTCCATTATTGTTAAACTCACCATCTGCACCTGCTTCCTGACTCCCTGCGTCTTTGTTACATTTTGTTTTAGTTGTCACCAAAATATCTATAAGTGCACTTTCAACCATTTAAAAGCACATCAAAGTTTAAATGGGAATAAAATCCCTGATATTTTGTTCATTTAAACAACAGAGTAATGTGTTATCAATGTGCTTCATATAATAGCAGAACCAAATGACCTTGATTGCAGTAGATATTACATTAAAAGTACATGGTACTGCACAGATTATTACAGCAATTGTGAAGATCTCCACAGATCTGCGACGACCTGAAAATGGGGTGACAGGCAAGCATGACTTGTTGAATTCAGACTGACTGAAAACCAATGTTGTGGAAGAAAGAATCATCAATGTCTGTATTAGAAACAGTGACAGTTATTTTTCTATTCAATATGAACTATATTCTCCATTTCCTTACATTCTCACAAAGTTGCACACTGACCTGCTAAAATACATGGTAAAACTTTCTATGTGCAAAACACTTGCTCTTTCCATGACACAGACTGACCCAGTGAATCCAGTTGAAAGTCATGATCCCTTATTGATGGCACTTGATACATCCACTTCAATCAGTGTAGATGAAGGAGAGGAGACAGGTTAAAGAAGGATTTCTAAGTCTTGAGACAATTGAGACATGGATTTTGTATGTGTGCCATTGAGGGTGAATGGGCAAGACAAAATATTTACAGTGCCTTCAGAAAGTATTTATACCCCTTCACTTATTCCACATTTTGTTGTCTTACAGCCTGAATTTAAAATTGATTAAATGTATTTGTTTTCTCTCACCCAACTACACACACTACCCCATAATGACAAAGTGAAAACATGTTTTTATAAATGTTTGCAAATGTATTGTAAATGAAGTACAGAAGTATCTAATTTGCATACAGTACCAGTCAAAAGTTTGGACACATAGTCATTCCAGGCTTTTTCTAAATTTTTTACTATTTTCGACACTGTAGAATAATAGTGAAAAAATCTAACTATGAAATAACACATATGGAGTCATGTAGTATGTTAAACAAATCAAAATATATTTGAGATTTGAGATTATTCAAAGTAGCCACCCTTTGCCTTGATGACAGCTTTGCACACTCTTGGCATTCTCTCAACCAGCTTCATGAGGTAGTCACCTGGAATGCATTTCAATTAACAGGTGTGTCTTGTTAATTTGTGGAATTTCTTTCCTTAATGTTCTTTCCTTCTTCAGTTGAGACAAGGTATGGGTCCATATTATGGCAAGAACACCTCAAATAAAAGTGAAACGGCAGTCCATTATTACTTTAAGAGATGAAGATCAGTCAATATGGAAAATGTCAAGAACTTTGAAAGTTTCTTCAACTGCAGTTGCAAAAATCATCAAGCGCTATGATGATACTGGCTCTCATGAGGACCACCACAGGAAAGGAAGAATTGCAGCCCAAATAAATCCTTCACAGAGTGCAAGTAACAGACACATCTCAACATCAACTGTTCTGTCACACCCTGATCTGTTTCACCTGTCTTTGTGATTGTCTCCACCCCCCTCCAGGTGTCGCCCATCTTTCCCATTATCCCCTGTGTATTTATACCTGTGTTCTCTGTTTGTCTGTTGCCAGTTCGTTTTGTTCATTCATACCTACTAGTGTTTTCCCCCCTGCTCCTGTCCTGTCTATAGTGCCTGTTTTCTAGTTTTCCCAGTTTTGACATTTCTGCCTACCCTGAGCCTGCCTACCATCCCGTACCTTTGACTGCCCATGTTCGATTTAATACATTTTATTCACTTCGACATTGTCTGCACCTGGGTCTTACCTTCAAACGTGTTATGTTCAGAGGAGACTGTGTGAATCAGGCCTTCATGGTCGAATTGTTGCAAAGAAACCACTACTGAAGGACACCAATAATAATAAGAAACGTGTGTCTTTGTGAGACACAGATTAGGTGAACGGATGATCTCTGCATAGGTGGTTCCCACTGTGAAGCATGGAGAAGGTGTGGGGCTGCTTTGCTGGTGACACTGTCAGTGATTTATTTTGAATTCAAGGCACACTTAACCAGCATGGCTAATACAGCATTCTGCAGCGATACGCCATCCCATCTGGTTTGCGCTTAGTGGGACTAAGCGCATTTGTTTTTCAACAGGACAATGACCCAACACACATTCAGGCTGTGTAAGGGCTATTTGACCAAGAAGGAGAGTGATGGAGTGCTACATCAGATTACCTGGCCTCCACAATCACCCTACCTCAATTCAATTGAGATGGTTTGGGATGAGTTGGACCACAGAGTGAAGGAAAAGCAGCCAATAAGGGCTCATGGGGAACTGTGGGAACTCCTTCAAGACTTTTGGAAAATCATTCCAGGTGAAGCTGGTTGAGAGAAGGCCAAGAGTGTCCAAAGCTGTCATCAAGGCGAAGGGTGGCTACTTTGAAAAATACAAAATATATTAAGATTGTTTTACACTTTATTGGTTACTACATGATTCTATATGTATTATTTCAAAAGTTTTGATGTCTTCATTATTACTCTACAATGTAGAAAAATAGTAAGAAATATTTAAAAAAACGTACCTTGGGCACGTCAGTCAGGCGGAAATTCTGAAAAAAGGACCCTAGCCCTATAGATAAGGTTCATAGGACTCTCTCTCCTTTTCTGAGTTAACTGAGAGGAGTCTTTTGAAGCTTGGGCTGGCAACTGATTAAGTGATGGCTTGGTGATAAAAAAAAAACCTACAGCTGGCATTCCATAGATCAGATGTGGTGGGTGTCACCGAGATAGAGATAGCCTGGAGGAACAGAACAAAGGACTCAGTATTCCTAATTATCCTGGTGTCATGACGTGTCCCTCTTTGGGTATAGCGTGCCTTCCCCCTCTCTCCCGCCTACCCCCAGGCTTCTGTTATCTCAGGTTGTAAATTCCTGGAGGAAACTCTCTCCACCAGTATATGCAGAAAGAGACCCATAGAGAGAACAAAGGAACTTCTTCCACGTCACAGAACTTGAGAACTGAACAATATCCATGTTTGGGAGAATGAGTAAACGGTCGGTGAAGAATCCAGCTACGACCGGTCCATTTTGTCTAATGTTTGTGACCTCATGAGAGACAATACAGCCACATTACCATGACTCTGTTTATACAAGAGTCTCCGTTATGAGATTTGCATCTAATTATTGTATAAAATGAATGAGTAAAGATGAAACTATTTGTGAAATTATGTAACGTGATATTGAACTGTTTAAAACCTGTTAGGGCTATGGGGCAGTGTTCGGAGGTTCGGAGAGTCTGGTGTACCCAAAGTAAAATGCCTTTTACTCAGGCCCAGAAACTAGGATATGCACAAAATTAGTAGTATTGGATAGACAACACTCTGAAGATTCTCAAACTGTTAACATAATGTCTGTGAGTATAACAGAACTGATTTGGCAGGAGAAAACCTGAGGAAAATCCATCCGGAAAATGTGAATCTGTCATGTCACACTTTTTCAATTGGCATCCTACTCAAATAAGGGTATTTTAGCTCCCAGATTGCAGTTCCTATGGCTTCCACTAGATGTCAACAGTCTTTATAAAAGGTTTCAGGCTTTTATCTTGAATAACCAAGGAGTAAGAGCTATTCCTTCTGGCATCTCGTGAAGTGTACTGTTATGGTTTACGCGCGTGACAGTGAGCGCGCTCTTAGCTATTTTTCTTTTCTATTCTATTCGTCTGAAATATTATTGTTTATATTCATATTTGGGTATCTGAGTGTTGATTGGTAACGCTGTTTGACTTGTTTCTACGAACTTTACCGGTACTTTTGGGATATTGTTTGTCTGCATGGATGAAAGCCTTTGAGCAGGTGGATTACTGAACAAAATGCTCCAACCAAAAGGAGCTTTATGAATATAAAGAGGGACTTTATCGGACAAAAGGACCATTTATTGTGTAGCTGGGACCCTTGGGATTGCCATCAGATGATTTATTTTTTCGCATTTTTTTTTTGTTTGTGACACCTCTGCTAGTTATCTTCTTAGGGAGTGGAGGGGCGGTAGCGCCAAATTCAAAATCCAAAAGTTGAATTATTAAACATTCATCAATATACAAGTGTTGCATAGTCATCAAAAGCTCTGCTTCTTGGCAATATCACAGTGTTGACAGATTTCAAAAAGGCTTTACGGTGAAAGCACAACATTTGATTGTTTGAGGGTAGCACCTCAAATATTGTTCCATTAGCATAAATTCATAAACCATCGTGGTTCACACAAAACACATTTCACAGCGAAAACAAATCCCTTACCTACAGAACTTCTGCTGAGGGCTTCCCAAGTGTTCAACGAAGACATCCAATGGTTCTTTTGTTAGAAAAAGTCATTTATTATATCCATAAATCTCTGTTTGGTTGGCGCATTATGTTCATAAAATACAGCGTCCACTCGCCCATTGAACCGTGAAGAGAACGCGTTCAACCTTACCTATACACTTGTCCAAGAACAATCAAACGTCATTGATAATGTATATTTAGGAACACATGTATATTTACTATAATATTTCAACCGGATTATAAACTGGACGATAGGAAAGGAAAAAACCACAGCGCGCGCAGGCCGTGAATGCGCATCCTCTTGTTTACATCTGATGACCAGTTTGAAATTATTCTTCTATTATCATCCAGAGCAACTAAACATCATCAAACACTGTCTAGAGACTGTTGACATCCAGTGGAAGCAATAGGTACTGCAATCTTACTCCTATATATGTCTGTTTTCCATAGGGAGGGGTTCAAAATGAGGCAATGTGTCAAAAACACTTTTTCCAGGACAGAAAGTCCTCGGGATTTCGCCTGTTATATCAGTTCTGTTATACTCACAGACAATATTTTAACACTCTTAGAAACTTCAGAGTGTTTCCTATCCAATAGTACTAATTATGTGCATATCCTATTTTCTGGGCCTGAGTGGGAGGCATTTTACTTTCCAATACCGTCACCTCGGGAGCCGCTCCCTAAGAAGTTAAGTTATTATGCTAATTGAATATGTGTGTGGGGCGCTGTCCTCAGACAATCAAATGTTCTGCTTTCACCGTAAAGCCTTTTTGAAATCTAACAACGCTGTTAGATTAACAAGATTCTAAGCTTTTGAAACATGTGTAACACTTGTATTTTCATGAATGTTTAAAATGACTATTTTGTCATTTGAATTTGGCGCTCTGCATTTTACCGGATGTTGTCACATGTGGGACGTGACCGTCCCCCCTAGCCTTAAGTAGTTAACCTCTCAGGGATCATTGGGGCGCTAGCGACCCACTCCCGACACCACCAGGTAAAATGTAAAGCGCCAAATTCAAAATCCCAAAGTTGAATTATTAAAAATCCACCAATATACAAGTGTTTCATACTCATCAAAAGCTCTGTTTCTTGGCAATATCACAGCGTTGTCAGATTTCAAAAAGGCTTTACGGCGAAAGCACTACATTTGATTGTTTGAGG
>QNTS01000842.1:344186-356498 GCA_003317085.1 Hucho hucho
GTTGGCGCGTTATAATGAGAAAATAGAGCCTCCAATCGTCCATTGAAACGTGAAGACAACTCGTTCAACTTATACCTATAAACTTGTCCAAGAACAATCAAACATAATTTTAAATGTATCCTTAGGAACACTTGTATGTATAAATAGTATAATATTTCAACCGGAATATAAACTGGGCGATAAGAAAGGAAAAAAACAAAGAACGCGCCAGCCGGGAGTGCGCATTTACTTCTATTGACATCTGCGTGGACACTTCCTTATTCGTCGTCTTCTCTGCTCTAAAAGCATCTAAAAAGAATCAGAACACTTTCTCGAGACTGTTGACATCCAGAGGAAGCAATAGGTACTGCATTCATATGCCCTTATATGGGCATTTTCATAAGGGAGGGGTTCCAAATGAGGCAATGTGTCAAAACCACTTTTTCCAGGACAGAAATTCCTCAGGTTTTCACCTGCCATATCCGTTCTGTTATACTCACAGACAAAATGTTAACACTTTTAGAAAATCTGAGTGTTTCCTATCCAATGGTACTAAATATGTGCATATCCTATTTTCTGGGCCTGAATGGGAGGCATTTTATTTTGGGCATGCCAGGCTCTCCAAAACCGTCACCTCGTGCGCTGCTCCCTAAGAAGTTAATCTAACAGCGTTGTCAGATTTAAAAAAGGCTTTACGGCGAAAGCAGAAGATTTGATTGTCTGAGGACAGCGCCCCGCTCAAATATATAAATTAGTATAATAACATAGCCAGCAGAGCTGTCACAAAACAAAAAAATAGCATAAAATAAATCGCTTACCTTTGATAATCTTCATATGATGGCATACCCAAGCGTCCAGGTTACACAATAAAAGGTCCTTTTGTTCGATAAAGTTCCTCTTTACATCCATAAAGCTCCATTTGGTTGGCGCGTTTTGTTCAGTAATCCAACTGCCCAAATGCTTTCATCCATGCAGACAAACGATATCCCAAACGTACCGGTAAATTTCTTCGAAAAATGTCAAACAGCATTTGTAATCAATACTCAGATACCCTAAAATGAATATAAACTATAATATTTCAGACGGAATATAACCTGCTGAATAGAAGAGAAAAAGAACTAAGCGTGCATTCCCTGTTACGCGCAAAATCCAAAACAGGACACTTGACGTGGACTCAGGAAGAAGTGGTCTTACTCCCTTGATTTTCAAGATAAAAGCTTCACACCTTTTTCTAAAGACTGTTGACATCTAGTGGAAGCCATAGGAACTGCAATCTGGGGGTTAAACAAAAAGGCTTTGAATAGCTGGCCTATTGAAAACAGTGTGACATGACTGATTCAGACAGCCCGGATGGATTTTGCTCTGGTTTTCGCCTGCCATATCAGTTCTGTTATACCCAGACATTATTTTAACAGTTGTAGAAACGTCAGAGTGTTTTCTATCCAAAGCATATTATATGCATATCCTAGCTTCTGGGCCTGAGTAACAGGCAGTTTACTTTGGGCACGTTTTTCATCCGAACTTCAAAATACTGCCCCCTAGCCCTAAGAAGTTAACGGTTTCCTTCCTCTCCGGCAACTGAGTTAGGAAGGACGCCTGTATCTTTGTAGTGACTGGGTGTATTCATACGCCTTCGAAAGTGTAATTCATAACTTCATCATGCTCAAAGGGATATTCAGTCTTTATGTTTTCTTTTTTTCATCTACCAATAGGTGCCTTTGCAAGGCATTGGAAAACCTCCCTGGTCTTTGTGGTTGAATCTGTGTTAAAAATTCACTGCTCGACTTTGAGACATTACAGATAATTGTATGTGTAGGGTATAGAGATGAGGCAGTCATCATGTTAAACAGTATTATTGCACACGGAGTGAGTCCATGCAACTTATTATGTGACTTGTTATCCCAATTTTTATTCCTGAACTTATTTAGGCTTGCCATACTTATTCAGTAAAGACATTTCATCTTTTCATTTTTAATTAATTTGTAAAAAATTATTAAAACATAAATCCACTGACATTATGGGATATTGTCTGTAGGCCAGGGATACAATATTTTAATTTTATCCATTTTAAATTCAGGCTGTAACACCACAAAATGTGGAAAAAGGGGTGTGAATACTTTCTGAAGTCACTGTAAGTGCCTTTGAACGGGGTATGGTAGTAGGTGCCAGGTGCACTGGTTTGTGTCAAGAACTGCAACGCTGTTGGGTTTTTCACACTCAACAGTTTCCTGTGTGTATCAAGAATGGTCCACCACCCAAAGGACATCCAGCCAACTTGACACAACTGTGGGGAAACTAAATATTAGGAAGTTGTTCCTAATGTTTGGTATACTCAGTGTATGTAAAATGCTGTATGACATTGAGGGGTGAAACTAGATTTAATTTCTTCCCGGTATGGGAATTGTATATGTGCATGTGCTTAAAAAAATATATGGGTCTAATCATAGAATTACAGGATCCCTATTAATTAAAGTTTTATTTATTAGTCGTATGTCCGGGATACGCATGTTATTTCATCGTCCAAACAAATTGCTTACTTGCAGGTTCCTTCTCAACAATGCAGCAACAATACTAAATAGTAAAAAATAAGAACACGAACATAAAGTAAATGGCAGTAGAATAGAATAAACATTTTAGTATCAATATAATACAGGAAGGCACAATTTATTGTACAATATTTACACGTGTATTGAGGAAGGGGGGGGATGGGGGGCAAGTGTATACATTTAGCAGTATAATCAGAGTCTGGTAGCAGCAGTTGTGGTGTGCTAAGGTGCGGAGAAATAGAGCAGGTAGACAGTCCAGTTCAAGTGTTCAGCAGTCTGATGGCTTGTAGATTGAAACTGTCTCTGAGCCTGTTGGTATCAGACCTCATGCTCAGGTACCGTCTGCCCGACAGTAAGGGAGAGAACAGCTCGTGGCTGAGGTGTGTGGGGTTCTTGATGATGCTATTATTTTCGATGTCTGTCCATGACCAACTACCACTAAATCAAGTGGATGTTGTACAGTACATCATGACTCATGTCCAGTATTTAAAAAACCTTGGTGGGTCCCCTGTGGGACAGTTGAGCTAACATGCGCCTGGGCTGGAATAATACATTATGGCCTTTCTCTTTTCTCTTGCATTTCAAAGATGCTACAAAAAAAATACAAAAAAACAAGATTTTTCTTTGTATTATCTTTTACCAGATCTAATGTGTTATATTCTCCTACATTAATTTAACATTTCCACAAACTTCAGTGTTTCCTTTCAAATGGTGTCAAGAATATGCATATCCTTGTTTCAGGTCCTGAGCTACAAGCAGTTAGATTTGGGTATGTCATTTTAGTTGAAAATTGAAAAGAAGGGGCGGATCCTTAAGAAGTTTTAATAGGAAACCATACCGTAACAAAGGCCTGATCTGGTTTTCACTCTCCCAGTCTTCCTGGTCAAGGTCCCTTCTGATACGCCAATGTTTGTCAGCGCTATTACAATATATCATTACATTATGTCATTACGTATTTGACATTTCATTTCCTGTTTTGACCTGGTTCTATTGTATGCAACAGAAAGCCTCAGTTTTGTCCACAGAAGCCAAAGGAATGTAATGAATGTAACAATAGTAGCTAAAAAACCCTCTTCTCTCTTCAGCTCCTCGTCACTCCTCCTCTCGGTCTTACCTTGACAATGTATTTACAGGAGGGAGAGAGCGAGGGATGAGAGGTAGCACATGAGAGAACAGGTGAGAACAGCAATGCCTTCAATGAAATACCTTAAAATCAATGCATTCACAGCAATGTCTTCAAATCTATATCTTCATAGCAAAGCCTTCTCTGAGGGTCACTTTCTCATTCAAGTTGCATACACTCTGAAGACCTTAAAGTACAAAAGAGGTTTTGTACTTTGGTAATGGCCTGCTAGTATTGGAGAAATGTATAAAAATCTGACTCATCTGACGCTGTACGTTAAGTTGTGACGTGTCATGACGTAACGTACAGCACGCATAATGCAACTCATTCTGTGTCGTACAGCCTCTCTCCACCAGGTGTAGCGTTTCCCTCGCAGATTAAAAACAAGAACAATAAAGGGGCATAGACAGGGTAAGGGGGGTGTCGTGACGTTGTATCGGTTAATGTGACGACTGCTGCTCATCGAATGATTAACGGTTTATAATTGCGTGATTAAATGAATCAGGCAATTATTAACTCATTAACCTGGGGCACCATGGGAAAATGTGTTTTATTGAGTTTCTATTTCCCAAATTAACTCAAAGAATATCAGAATATCGATTTTACAACAGTAGCTAATTAATCAATTTCCTCTACAGTCTCATTCTGAACGTCGCATAATCCGGGAATCTGCACAAACCCAAGTCCCACCAATGAGTCCGTACCACACCAATTTTAGTTGATTATTTATTTACTAGCAAGCTAAAATGATAATATAATACACATACACAAAAACACAGTCTAGGCTATTGATTAGAACTTAGTACAACGGGCCAACACTATGACACGTGTTACCCAAAATGGGGATTTAAAAGAGAGAGAAAAAGAGAAAGTACACGAGAGAAATATAAATTTGGTTGCATTTGTCAGCTATGCTTATTTTAACCCTAACCTTGCCCCGAACTGCCACTCTTATGGGTCAGAATACATGTAATTACGTGTTTAAGGTCTCCGATGGGGGTCTCCGCGTGGGCCATTTCGGCTTCTCGGATGACGCTCTTCTCTGGTGTAACTCTCTGGTTGTCCTCACGATGTCAGTGTCCTTTGTCTTAATGGTTTTCTCGCCCTTGTTCTGAAAGGGGTCTTCTGAGGACAGCCAGCCCTGTAGCTCAGGGCTCACAGCGTAGGAATGAAAGCAGTGTAGATACACGATTCGAGGGAGTGGTGACCGGTTGGTCCTACTTGAATTCACCCTCTTAGACGCAGCTACTCATCCGTAGCATGGACAGAAGAAGGTTCCTTTGTCTTCAACCTCGTGTTGCGTTTTGGGTTCGTTGACTACTCAGACCTTGGCTGCAGCTCGGGTCACTTCAGTCTAACATGTTAATTCTTAACTCACATGTCTTATACCCTGGGGTCAGAAGTGGGCGTTTCCACCTTTAGGGCAGTTCTATGGGCGTACCACGTTACGAGGCAAGGTCTAGATTTTACTCAAATACAATTTTAGACAACTAACTTCACATTTCATCTTTACCAAAACATTCTCTTTGATTTGGACATTTTCCACCCAACGTACAATGTATAAACATCAAGCACATACTAGGAAAACTCTTAAAGGTACAATGTTTTTGTTATAACGTCGTCCTTTAACTTTTAACAACATAACAAAAATGACATTAATTTTCATATTCCATCTTTCGTCATTACCACCATTGTGGCTGAAGAAACCCATTGTCCCAAAGTCCATTTAGTCCCAGTGCGCGTCATGAGCCCAGTACGGCCCGTTCCTGCTCCCCGCACCAGTCCCAGTGCGCGTCATGAGTCCAGTACGGCCCGTTCCTGCTCCCCGCACCAGAGTCCCAGTGCGCGTCATGAGCCCAGTACGGCCCGTTCCTGCTCCCCGCACCAGAGTGCCAGTGCGCGTCATGAGTCCAGTACGGCCCATTCCTGCTCCCGGCACCAGAGTGCCAGTGTGCGTCCGGAACCTCGAGAGAAGGTTCCCAGTCCGGAGCCTCCAAAGAAGGTTCCCAGTCCGGAGCCTCCAGAGAAGGTTCCCAGTCCGGAGCCTCCAGAGAAGGTCCCCAGTCCTAAACTAACTGTTCCGGCAAATAGCCCAGGGCCTCCGGTGTGGGACCCCAAGCCAGCACGGCCGGCACCGGAGCCGCCACCTGGGACAGGAAGGCCCACCCGAAGACCCCCCCAATGGACTTTTGGCGTCCGCACCTTTGGGGGGGGGTACTGTCACGTCCAGGCCTGAGAAGACAGGCTGGAGTGTTTAGTTTTGTTTTGGTGTAGAGTTTTTTCTGTTCTAGGTTATATATTTCTATGTTGGGGTAATGGTTCCCAATTAGAGTCAGCTGAGTGTCGTTACCTCTAATTGGGAACCATATATATATTTGTAGTTTTCACTTGGGGTTTGTGGGTTATTGTTTATGCATAGCTTTTGTGTGTCAGGCTATGTTATTGTTACGATCTTCGTTTTCGTTCGTTTTGTTGTTTTGTTCCAGTTACGTTGCATAAATAAAGCATGTATACTGGATACCTCGCTGCGCCTTGGTCTGTCCCTCACGGAGATCGTGACATGCACTTTGATAGCCTGTACAATAACTATTCAAGATACTGGTGATTTCTTGGTTCTTTGAGGTAGTTAGGTGAAATCTTTAATATACAAACACTCATTTTGCACAGTGTCACATCCATAATGGTAAATTTTCTTCTCTTGTAAGAACTGACGCTGGAAATGAGAAGCAGGTACGGGGAGTCGACATTTAATTTGGAACGGACATAGAACAGGACAGGAAAAGCGTCAGCACCGGATAACATAAGGACATACAACATTGATGCAGAAGCGGGGAACAGAGCTGGGGAACTGACAAATATAGGGAGGTAATAAAACAGGTGATTGAGTCCAGGTGAGTCCAATAATTTGCTGATGCGCGTGACGAGGGAAGCTGGTGTGCGTAATGATGGTATCAGGAGTGCGCAGTGCTGGGCAGCCTGGCACCCTCAAGCACCAGGGGGAGAGAAGTTTAAAGTATATACAGTTGAAGTCAGAAGTTTACATACACCTTAGCCCAAAACATTTAACTCCGTTTTTCACAATTCCTGACATTTAATCCTAGTAAAAATTCCGTCTTAGGTCAGTTAGGATCACCACTTTATTTTAAGAATGTAGAGAGATAGTAGAGAGTGATTTATTTCAGCTTTTATTTCTTTCATCACATTCCCAGTGGGTCAGAAGTGTACATACACTCAATTAGTACTTGGTAGCATTGCCTTTAAATTGTTTAACTTGGGTCAAATGTTGCGGGTGTTCTTCCAAAGGCTTCCCACAATAAGTTGGGTGAATTTTGGCCCATTCCTCCTGACAGAGCTTGTGTAACTGAGTCATGTTTGTAGGCCTCCTTGCTTGCACACGCTTTTTCAGTTCTGCCAAACTGAATGTTCTATAGGATTGAGGTCAGGGCTTTGTGATGGCCACTCCAATACCTTGACTTTGTTGTCCTTAAGCCATTTTGCCACAACTTTGGAAGTATGCTTGGGGTCATTGTCCATTTCGAAGACCCATTTGAGACCAAGCTTTAACTTCCTGACTGATGTCTTGAGATGTTGCTTCACTATATCCTCATAATTTTCCTTCCTCATGATGTCATCTAGTTTGTGAAGTGCACCAGTCCCTCCTGCAGCAAAGCACCCCCACAACATGATGCTGCCACCCCCGTGCTTCCCGGTTGGGATGGTGTTCTTCAGCTTGCAAGCCTCACCCTTTTTCCTCCAAACATAACAATGGCCAAACTGTTCTATTTTTGTTTCCTCAGACCAGAGGACATTTCTCCAAAAAGTATGATCTTTGTCCTTATGTGCAGTTGCAAACCGTAGTCTGGCTTTTTATGGCGGTTTTGGCGCAGTGGCTTCTTCCTTCCTGAGCGGCCTATCAGGTTATGCCGATATAGGACTCGCTTTACTGTGGATATAGATACTTTTGTACCTGTTTCCTCCAGCATCTTCACAAGGTCCTTTGCTGTTGTTCTGGGATTGATTTGCACCAAAGTACGTTCATCTCTAGGAGACAAAACGCATCTCCTTCCTGAGCGGTATGACGGCTGCGTGGTCCCATGGTATTTATACTTGCGTACTATTGTTTGTACAGATGAACACGGTACCTTCAGGTGTTTGGAAATTGCTCCCAAACATGAACCATACTTGTGGAGGTCTGTAATTTTTTTCTGAGGTCTTGGCTGATTTATTTAGATTTTCCCAAGATGTCAAGCAAAGAGGCACTGAGTTTGAAGGTAGGTCTTGAAATACATCCACAGGTACACCTTCAATTGACTCAATTAGCCTATCAGAAGCTTCTAAAGCCATGACATCATTTTCTGGAATTTCCCAAGCTGTTTAAAGGCACAGTCAACTTTGTGTATGTAAACTTCTGACCCACTGGAATTTGGATACAGTGAATTATAAGTGAAATAATCTGTCTGTAAACAATTGTTGGAAAAATTACTTGTGTCATGCACAAAGTACATGTCCTAACCGACTTGCCAAAACTATAGTTTGTTAACAAGACATTTGTGGAGTGGTTGAAAAACAACTTTTAATGACTCCAACCTAAGTGTATGACTTCAACTGTATATATCCCTAAAGCAAATCAAATTTTATTCATCACATACACATGGTTAGCAGATGTTAATGCGAGTGTAGCGAAATGCTTGTGCTTCTAGTTCAGACCATGCAGTAGTATCTAACAAGTAATCTAACAAATTCACAACAACTACCTTATACACACAAGAGTAAGGGAATGAATACGAGTATGTACATATAAATATATGGATGAGCGATGGCTGACCGGCATAGGCAAGATACAGTAGATGGTATATAGTACAGTATATACATGTGAGATGAGTAGTGTAGGATATGTAAACATTTTATAAATGGCATCGTTTAAAGTGGCTAGTGATACATTTATTACATCCACTTTTTAATTATTAAAGTGGCTAGAGATTTGAGTCGATTGCCAAATGGCTAAGGCAAGATTCAGTAGATGGTATAGAGTGCAGTGTATACATTTGATATGAGTAATGTCGGATATGTAAACATTATATACAAAATTGTGAGCGTACCACTACTGTACAGCAGCATCTTTTCCCTGTTCCAGATTGATATATCACTAAGTCAATCATACAACATGTATCACATATTAGCCTCCTAGATTTCTCTAGGACAGTGTTGGGGGTAACGCATTATAAAGTCATGCGTTAGAGTACTCAGATTACTTTTTTTGTGGTAAACACATTCGTTTTTTAACTTAAAGGGATAGTCCACCCAAATTACAAAGCGAGACATTGGTTTCCCTACCCTGACAGCAGTGCACAGACAAAGCACGACGGCAATCCATGCCCTGATTCAGCCCCCCCGACACCGTTTCCAAATGCCAACGTTCCAGCATTTGTGGCACAAATCCCATCCAAATCATCTGAAAGCATCTAAAATGTATTGTAAAGCACAACAAAGTCACTATATAGATGACTTCAACGTGATGCCCGAAAAATGCCAATATCGGTCTTGCCCATTCACCCTCTGAATAGCACTCATACAGAATCTACGTCTCAATTGTCTCAAGGGTTACAAATCCTTCTTTAACCTGTCTCCTCCCCTTCATCCACACTGATTGAAGTGGATTTAACAAGTGACATCAATAAGGGATGAAAGGTTTCACCATGATTCACCTGGTCAGTCTATGTCATGGAAAGAGCAGGTATTCATAATATTTTGTACACTCAGTGTACATACATATTTACAACTATTTTTCTATTTTATACAGTTGCTGCAGTTAAAAGTGGCGAAGTGTGTAAACAAGGATTCTTGTCCATACAGCGGTGAGTGAGTGACAAGGATAAATGTCCATTGGGGGTGGGGGGGTAGCACAGGGGGAGCAAGCAGCTGACTAGGGGGAGTAGAAGCTATTGGCCTAATGATCTTCTTGGCCTTCCTGTGACACCGGGTTTTGTAGGTGTCCTGGAGGGCAGGGGGTGTGCACCCGATGGTGTGTTCGGCTGAGCGTACCACCCTCTATAGAGCCTTGCGATCAGCGGTAGTGGTGTTGCCGTACATGGCTATGATGCAGCCCAACAGTATGCTCTTGATGGTGCTCCTGTAGAACACTGTGAGGGACCTCGGGGACAGAAGTCCATGATGATCTTGGGACAGGACCCAGTTGCATAGGGAGGAGTTCAGTCCCAGGGCCGAGAGCTTTGTGATGTGCTTAGAGGGCACTATGGTATTGAAGACAGATGTAGTCAATGGACAGCATCCTCACATATGCATTCATTTTATCCAGGTGGGTGAGTGCACTGTGCAGTGCAATGGAGATTGAGTCATCCGTGGATCTGTCGGGGCGGTAGGCAAATTGGAAAGGGTCGAGTGTATCCGGGAGGGAGGAGGGGATGTGGTCTTTGGCTAGCCTCTCAAAGCACTTCATGATTACTGGAAGTGAGTGCTACGGGTCAGTAGTCATTCAGTTCAGTTACTTTCCCTTTCTTGAAAAATAACTTGCAGGCCAGTTTTGTCCCACGGGGTACCTGTTGCCGACTCTTGCTCTTATGCATGAAATGGTTAATTAAAAAAGATTTCAATCAAAAGGTGGCCACATAACATTTTTGAGTTGCTTAGACATACATGTAGTTTATTGCAACTATAAATGATTTGATCCATTTTATTTTGGCCAAATGGCAACTCCCCATTTTCAGAGTAGCCTCCTCTACCTCCTCAATGAGCGCGAAAAAGCTCAATAATTTGTGTACTTGCGTGACTCACTAGCTCTTTGTGTGACTGTGATGTAACCACAAGACATAACTCTATAATCTTGCCAATCACAGTCTGATTGAGTTACATAAACCCTCTTAAACTAAAGTAAGGAAATTACTCATGAGTAGGATTATAGACATACCACCCACGGAGAGATGAAACATACACCTAATGTACTCAAGGAAGCAATGCATACTAAATCAAAGTTTGAATCAACTTCACTTCCTTTCATCCTTATACCTGGAAATGGATCCATATGCCATGTCATCATTTCCTACCTATCTGCTGCTGTGTCCACAGAGAGCCTATCAGCCGTATCAAAGACAGCTCACCATCACTGTTTACATCTGTTCTACAGCATGTCTCAGCCAATTCAAACATGAGACATGCTGAGATCACTTCTGGGACACCCAGAACTAAAATCTTGCTTTATTGCGTCAGATGCTCCAGTTCTGGGGGGAGACTAGCGAGAAAGCATTAGCAGACGCGAGAGGTTTTACTAGGCCCAAAATCTGTCCACAAAAATAAGCACAGGAAGTGAAGAACTGTAATCAGAAAATGTAATCAAATTACATTTTATTGGTCACATACACATGGTTAGCAGATGTCATTGCGAGTGTAGCAACATGCTTATGTTTCTAGATACGACAGTGCAGCAGTATCTAATAGGTAATATCTAACAAATTCCACAACAAAACCTAATACACACAATCTAGTAAAGGAATGGGACGAGAACATATAAGTATAAAATATATGGATGAGCAGTGACAGAGCGGCTAAGATGCAATAGATAGTGAAGGATACAGTATATACATATGAGATGAGTAATGCGAGATATGTAAACATTCTTAAAGTGGCATTATTATAGTGACTAGCGTTCCATTTATTAAAGTGGCCAATGATATCAAGTCTGTAGGTAGGCAGCCGCCACTGTGCTAGTGGTGGCTGTTTAATAATCTGATGGCGTTGAGATAAGCTGTTTTTCAATCTCTCGGTCTCAGCTTTGATGCACCTGTACTGAACTCGCCTTCTGAATGGAAGCGGGGTGAACAGGTAGTGGCTCGGGTGGTTGTTGTCCTTGATGATCTTTTTGCCTTCCTGTGACATCGGGTGTTGTAGGTGTCCTGGAGGGCATATAGGTTGTGCAGACCGCACCACCCTCTGGAGATCCCTGCAGTTGTGGGCGGTGCAGTTGCCATACCAGGCAGTGATGCAGCCTGACAGGATGCTCTCAAATGTGCATCTGTAAAAGCTGAATGTTTTTCAGCCTCCTGAGTTTGAAGAGGCGCTGTTGCGCCTTCTTCACCACACTGTCTGTGAGCGTGGACCATTTCAGTTTGTCGGTGATATGTACACAGAGGAACTTAACTTTCCACCTCCTCCACTGCTGTCCCGTCAATGTGGATAGGGGGTGCTCCCTTTTGCTGTTTCCTGAAGTCCACGATGGAGCTAAATAATTGCTAATTTGCTACGTGAGGCTTATTTGATAGAATATACATTTTGTTATGAATGCACTGACATAAGTGGACACACATTGTCACGATCTTCGGGATTGACAGACCAAGGCGCAGCGAGGCATCCAGTATACATGTTTATTAAACGAACGAAACACGTAACTGGGCAAAATAACAGAATGAACGAAGATCGTAACACTAACATAGACTGACAACACAACGAAGCTATGTCTAAACAATAACCCACAAAACCTATACGAAAACCCCAAACATATATATGGTTCCCAATTAGAGACAACGACACACAGCTGCCTCTAATTGGGAACCATTACCCCAACATAGATATATAACACCTAGAACATAAAAAACCCTACACCAAAAACGAAACCTAAACACGCCAGCCTAAAACTCTGGCCTGGACGTGACA
>QNTS01000842.1:357410-441731 GCA_003317085.1 Hucho hucho
TGTGCCCCCCCCCAAAAAAGTTTTTTGGGGCTGCCTTTCGGGCTTCCGTGCCAGGCGAGTTCCAATGAACTTTTCTCTCTCCGGGTTCCATACGCCATATAAATCCTCACACCTGCGCCGCTCCTTTTTCGCCGCTTCTTCCTCCCTGGGGTGACGATAATCCTCCGGCTGAGACCATGGTCCTTTTCCCTCCAAAATCTCATCCCATGTCCAAGATCCCTTGCCATCTAAAATCTCCTCCCAAGTCCAATGTTCCCAAGTCTCTCGCTGCTTGGTCTTCTTTTGGTGGGTTATTCTGTCACGATCTTCGGGATTGACAGACCAAGGCGCAGCGAGGCATCCAGTATACATGTTTATTAAACGAACGAAACACACGTAACTGGGCAAAATAACAGAATGAACGAAGATCGTAACACTAACATAGACTGACAACACAACGAAGCTATGTCTAAACAATAACCCCCAAACATATATATGGTTCCCAATTAGAGACAACGACACACAGCTGCCTCTAATTGGGAACCATTACCCCAACATAGATATAACACCTAGAACATAAAATACCCTACACCAAAAACGAAACCTAAACACACCAGCCTAAAACTCTGGCCTGGACGTGACACACGTGTCATTTGAAATAAATGACTTCACGTCAGCGTTGTGCATGTTATCATAGAGATAGATGACTCACCATGGATATAACCTGTTTTAGCTTGGACATTGAGGGCTTTCACCATTTTAAAGTGGTCAACTGGGTGGTGATTCCAATGAGTTGGGAGCAATCAGCTAATGAAGAAGACGAAAATGGAATACTTTAAAATTGTCCATGCTGTCACAGATACTATAATAGCACAGATACAAAGATGAGACCTCTATCTATCTATCTCTAAGGCCTGTTTTTCCACACGTGTAACCGCCCTCTCATTGGCTGATCTCGCCTCCTCCCCTCTGCCTTCCATCTTTGAGGAATTGTATTTCCATTGTTAGAGCGGTCACTTGACTATCTTGTCAATATAATAGACAATCTTTGGAGTAGCGAAGTCTCCACCCGCCTAAACGGAAACTCTCAGCCAGTTTCGGGCAAGTCTATGGGTCACATGTCCCCCCCCCCCCCTTCCGAAATCTGAAAGATGCGAGAGCCTGTCAAATCGTGATTTGTCCAAATGATCAGTGACGAGAAATCAGGACACTGGAACAAAGTTCCTTCTTAGTCGTTGCATCCCACAGTCTGTTGACAGCAGTGGAGGATGTTGAGGGGAGGAGGGCTCATAATAATAGGTCTACCATTGACCAGAAGTACTTGTAAGCTCTGGGGATAAAACATTTATCCTGATAGCACATCATGCTCTGAATTCACAATCCTGCCATTAAAATATTAAGGGAGCTCGGTAAGACAAATGAACAAGACAGATGAATACGTGACATGAACAATCTACTGGCTGATCTGCTGGATGAATTTTCAAATAAATAAATTCAGGAAATACATTTCCATCTATCCAGGAAATACATTTCTAGTGATATGTCGCCTACTCCAGTGTTTTGAGTGTCTAAGGCTGGGTTTCAATCCAATTGCGCATTGCATGCAATTTCTGATTGCGCCAACATATGCAGCATTTACTGAGAATGGAATATCCACAAATGCGGAAACATTGCCTTTAAAAGACATTTCTGGTCGCTCCCAGCACTAGTCATAACCCAACAGAGAGTTTGTGATGAGGTTTTGTCGTCATGATGAATCCCTACGAGCAAAAGATTTGAAAAGACATAAAAGTTATCACGCACATGCATGATTACAAAGGCATGTCTGCACAAACACATACACACAATCACAGGGTAAATGGGCCTAAATAATGTATCCCATGACCCCATCAGCTGACAATCAAATCAGGTGATCAGATGCTCCCGGGTCAAGTCTTTCACTCATTAAACCCTCATCTTTCGCTCTGTCAGTAGGTCCACCTTCTGCAGTCAAGGTGTTGCCATTTGCATTTTTCCATTTTGATTGGATTGAACTTCCAATTCCTTGTCATCTACATAAATCATTTTGTGAGAAATAATTTGCATGACTGATGTATATGTTCCCTCCCTTTTTTCCAGCCTGACACATCCTTTGACTCACCCTTCCTAGCCGCTGCTAGTCCCTATTGAATGTGTGCACACCTCTCACTCGAACACTCACAGTGTCATCTTATTTTAGAAGGAACACAGAGGGCACACAACAGGTTTGGTCAGCGAGTGCAACAATGCCACAATAATGGACACACACAAAGAGAGAGAAATAGGTTGACCGATTTTAGTCTATTTTATTATGATCTATTTTAGTCCTCATTTGGATGAATCTTCCAAGATTGAGAGATCCACCCTCTGGGACCGTGGCCTTTTCTGACTCTCCAGTCACATGCGTGTACTATGTGCTATAAAACACCAGTCAGGTGAAACAGAATATTAAAATATAAAGACATCACAATTCAGTGGTATGCTATTTTATCTGTCCGTGTCTGATGGCCAAATACGTACAGTATGTGATCCCTTCATGATATCTTTGGAATATGTCTCTTTGACCCATAGTTTACTTTCATGAAGACCTTCACATCCCCGAGTCTTCTTCACATTGGCTGGGATGTGTTCTTCAGAGCACTCTGTAGCAAAACACTTAAAAACAAAAAGGAGTGTTTCTTATTGGACAAGTCCAGGTGGTCTCATCCTGTTGTCTTTCGTTTTGTGCCAAATTAACACTGCTCGGGGCTGCTCTATAATGTTCTTACGGGCCAGAGCTGGGAAAGGAAAGTATGGCTTAATTACTCTGACTACGTGGCCGATGACACTAGGCTCCCCACAAAGCAGATGTCAAGGCTCAGGAGAAGACCCAGATGCAGACAGTTTCGAAGTAACAAAAGTTTTACAAAAATGGGGGGGCAGGCAAACGACAGGTCAAGGGCCGGCAGAGGTCAGTAGTCCAGAGCAGAGTCCGAAAGGTACAGAAGGGCAGGCAGAGGTCAGATATCCAGGGTGGTATAACAAGGTACAGAACGACAGGCAGGCAGAATGGTCAAAAACGGGGAACGCTAGAAAACAGGAACTAGAGACAGGCGCATGGGAAAATCACTGGTAGGCTTGACGAAACAAAACGAACTGGCAACAGACAAACAGAGAACACCGGTATAAGTATAATGGGGAAGATGGGTGACACCTGGAGGGGGGTGGAGACAAGCACAAAGACAGGAGAAACAGATCAGGGTTTGACAGCAGAAAAAGCAACTTTTCTTTCCATTACATAACACAAAAGTAAGCAAATTCACAAAGTAAATAAACACATAATATAAATAATAACTAGTGGAGAATAAATGTGTGTGGATGTGTTCAGTGGATGATTCCTTGCTTTCTTTGGAAATTTGGCAATTAGGCCCGAGTGGAAAAGCAAACAGTGGCTTTGTCCTATTTTTCATTCTCTCAGTTTCCATTGAAAAAGGCATGACTGTAAACATTGGGAACACAGAGAAAATGTGGATGAAACGCTGCTTGGATAGGGTGTGTTTACCTGTGTACAGAGTTTGTGTATGAGTCGTGTATGTATATATCTGTATCTTTCTCAGCTGCCTTCTGCCTCTGTTGCACTCTCTCTCTCTCAAGTGGTGTGTGTGGATGAAACACAAACACGTGGTTTCCCCATCTACTGTATAGAAAAGCAAAGTGTGTGTGTGTGGAAATGGAAGGACCAGCAGCCCCACAGGCCCATTAAGATAAGTCCTGCATCCTTCAGACAACGTACATAAAAAAACTGAGACAGACCTGCTGTTCTCTCACCATACCGTATCTCTTTCTCTCACACACACGTAATGTACCACACCCACATACAGTGGGCATATTCTTCTCTACAGGCATTCAAAGAATCAGACACACATATTTCCATTTTATGCTCCCACCGATTTGTGGAGGACGTACTGAGTCTGAGTGAATATACAGAGGTTGGATTGAAGAGGGATAGTTTGTATACACAGTCGAAATCAAATTAACATAGTAAGAATGATCATGGAACATCCAACACCATTTTTGAGACAGTCTCAGCACCTACAAAATCTTAAGCTCCAGTCTTAACAAATGAGTAGTCAAAGCCAACTGAAGACTAATACTTATCACAGCTGTTCCCTCACAACTGCGATAAAGGCCACTGCTAAAGGCATCGACGGTTACTTGGGAATTTACTCTTTGATACCGTATTTGGCTCTCACCATAACATGCTGTATAGTGCAGAACACCCCTCTTAACCTTCACGTGAGCCTGCATTAGTTAAGGATTGTTAGGTAATGGTAGGCTAGCTAGCCGGTTTCACATACGACAGTGACTCAAGACTCCACGACATGAACATACATGGAAGAGACGGGCTGGAATCCATTGCAGGGCACGTTATAGTGCAGCACACTATAATTCGACTTTTAAAGGTCATCTACGCTTGAGCCGACATGCAGTGTTTACCTTGAACGCGCTCTCCACAAACATCTGGGAAAATGCCTTTAAAAAGGTGCACTGCCGGCTGTCTTGTGCGCCATGCTTTAACACCTAGAAGCTATAAGCCTGACGCTAGAATTCAATCTTGGTGAATAGTGCTTCGCAGCACGGAAAAAGTTGTGAAAACATGCATGACGATTGTATTCTGGCCTTGGGCTTACACACTGAGGGATGACTTGGTAAACAATACAAACAGTAGTCACCTGGTATAAATGGTCACCCAATTGAAAACGCAACAGATGTGCCTACCACTCGAGCAAGACCCCCCACCAAAACAAGCACAAAGGCACACACACACAGCATTGAGGATGGATTACTTGGAGACCAAACATCAGGGCTGGTGTGAAAATGTTGTTCCTTAACTGCAGTGAAGAGCAGTAAGCAGCTTGGTGAGTGGTGAAGCTGCTCTAGCTATATCAGAGTCATAAAGCCCTCTAATACAGCTAATGATGCACAGAGCAAGCAGAGCAACAGATGTCCTGACTGGTCATATGAGAGCTGTGGGGGGAGATGGAGCTGCTGCAAAAAGATCTCATGGTTTGACTTGAGTCATTGACTGTTGGTGGGGGGTTGAGATTAGGGATTAATTCTGAACAGTTAAGGGAAGTGCCTACCCACACCACGTCATTTCAACGTAGAAATGTTGATCATATTTGGTTAAGACGTTGATCAATGAGATTTCAACCTTTATTCACCCACTCAAAGACAGCCAACAGTTATATTTTTATTTTGGTACTATTGAATTTGAAAACTATACTCAACTAATAATCAACTACATTTGAATACTGGAGTGAGGTTGAGAACACATTGTGATCTGATTTGACCAAAATACACCATGAATTCAACAGGGATTGTAACCAATCCATGAAGTGGGTTGATTGTTTATAAGTAGTTGTGATGTAGGCTTCTTAACATTAAATAAAATTAAGAGCCTGAGTGTAACGTAGACGCTGGGAAGCAAGTGGTGAGTTTAATCATAAAAGAAACATGGAACAAGAGTAGCATACAGACATGAAACATCAATACTGCCCGGGGAATAAATCTAAGTGAGTGCCAGATATAGGGGAGGTAATGAGTGAGGAAATGGAGTCCAGGTGTGCCTCATGAGGAGCAGGTGTGCATAATGATTGATGCCAGGTGTGCGTAATAATGGTTGCCATGACCGGTGGTTAGTAAACCGGTGACGTTGAACGCTGGAGAGGGGGAGCAGGAGTAGACTTGACAGTGAGCCAATAGAAAAACAAACTATCATCCAGTACTGTTCTGAAGTTGCAAACACTTGAAAAACACCCTGATATGTATGTATAATACAAATATACTCATATTGCAAAAAGTAGCTTCCAGACTTAGAGCCTTTACTACTGTTGGCTATTGTCATTCTGTGCAACACAATTAGAGCAATATATGGGAACAGCATTGTGTAAACCGGTTAAATGTATTTATTGAACCACAAAAGAGATGTACAAGCCCACATTTTTTTATAAAAAAGCCCTACCAACGTATTTCTGGCACAGGTTTCTGGAAACACAAATTAGATAACCCCAAAAGAATAGGCATTGTCAGAACAGGCTTTGATGCCTTTAACTTCTTAAGAACTCTTATTCCATTACGTATTGACCCTCCCACTGCCCCGTTGTGCTAAGGTGCATATTTCAGGCAGGTTGACATTTCCTGTAGTATTTCTGCCTCTGTAGCCTTTGATTCGCCAAGACTCACATCTGCTGTAAATGGGGGGGAAATAAATATTAGCTAGAGAAGATATTCAAATGCCATGTAAAATGTAAGGATTTTATATTATGTCATTCAACTCATGCCAGTGAAACATTACATTTCTCACCATGTATTTCTGAAAATCATTCTCCATTAGCTGCTCTTCCATCTTTAGTAAGTCTTCCTCCCTCTTGTTCAGGTTGCAGTCAAATTCCTCAACCAGACTCAGTGTAAAATAACATCAAGCATTTTTCTTTAAGGCAATTTAAACACAATCTAATTTCTACCCAACCAAAATTCTAAATGGAGAGTTTCATGCTTGCGTCTGTCACAGGAAAAGGGTCTGATCCTTTGCAGTGATTTTGTGAAGGGGATCCCTCAATTATGGAAGAAGGAGACCTCTAGCCCTCGTGTGCCAAGGTTAAGCCACTGTACTGGTGTTGCCCCGATCCCACAGCTGAATCAACTTTAGGAGACTGTCCTGGCGCTTGCTGGACTTTCTTGGGCGCCCTAAAGCCTTCTTCACAACAATTGAACCGCTCTCCTTGAAGTTCTTGATGATCCGATAAATGGTTGATTTAGGTGCAATCTTACTGGCAGCAATGTCCTTGCCTGTGAAGCCCTTTTTGTGCAAAGCAATGATGATGACACGTGTTTCCTTTTAGGTAACCATGGTTGACAGAGGAAGAACAATGATTCCAAGCACCACCCTCCTTTTGAAGCTTCTAGTCTGTTATTTGAACTCAATCAGCATGACAGAGTGATCTCCAGCCTTGTCCTCGTCAACACTCACACCTGTGTTAATGAGAGAATCACTGACTTGATGTCAGCTGGTCCTTTTGTGGCAGGGCTGAAATGCAGTGGAAATGTTTTTTGGGGATTCAGTTCATTTGCATGGCAAAGAGGGACTTTGCAATTAATTGCAATTCATCTGATCACTCTTCATGACATTCTGGAGTATAAGCAAATTGCCATTTAACAAACTGAGGCAGCAGACTTTGTGAAAATAAATATTTGTGTCATTCTCAAAACTTTTGGCCAATGACTGACATCATTTGAATGTAATCCTTTTTAATAGCAGTTTTTTCTTAGTGCATTTTCAAGTGTAATTTATCTGCTATTTACCTGATGTCAATTTCAGCCACAGAAGCTGAAATGACTTGAGGGTGTGGACCAATCTTTTATTGCTTTGTCATATTTATTTGGGGGCCACCACAAAGTTTGGTCTTTGATCCAGTGCTCTGTAGTAACACCTACTTCCTTCTCATTTGCCATCCACACTGTTCTAGCCCACATCCTCTGAGATTAGAACCTGGGAAAATAAACCTTATTAGACAATATAAACCATAATTGCAAACCATACTATTCCAATAGATCTTACTTGGCAAAGCTGTACAGAGGGATCACAATGTATTGCCTATGATATGGCAGACACAGCCTTGCTGATGAGGTACTCTGGAGAAAAAAAATCTTGCAGTTGCGGATATTTGAAATACTTGCGGTGTTGAAGTCTTGAGGCACATTGAAGTATGACGTTGTCAGTTTGAGTTTGGTGAATGACATCAGACAAGGTTTCCATCGTCTCTAATTTCATATGCATATTTGTCCTGGAGGAGGAAGCAACCATCTCGCATGTTATTTTCTTGATGTTTGGTTGGATGTTCTTAGCAGTATGTTTTACTTCGCTTGATTCAGAGTCACATCGTCACTTGTACCAATGGATTATGTGGGCTTTTAATGGCACGTTAAAGCCCCTGCAAATGGTTCTCAAACTCAAAGCAACTAAGGTCATTGAGTGAACAGTTGTGAAATGCAGCATCATTTGCAAAGTGAGTGAGACCATGTACATTGTACACTGTTAATGTATCACCATAGACACTCTTGCTCATCTCAACTAAGTGCATTAGCAGCTGTTTGGCATAATCAAGGTAATTCCTCTGCCTAGCATCATCTGAATCTAGCATAATTGACATGGGGGACATAAAGTGGTGATAGACCTGTAGAGCAAAAACTGCCTTCACTCAGTGACCAAGTCAAGTTCTCTGATCAGTGACCAAAGTGACCAAAGTTGTTGAGCAAATTATTTTGGCAATGAGCCTTGAAAGGAGATCAGAGCTTCTGACAACTTGTTTTTTTGAGAGGAATACCGTATTCTGCATGTTCTAGGGACTCGTTTAATAAACATCAACATCTTCATGACACCCAAGCACACCATATGCATATCTAATGAAAATCCTAAAATACAAGAAACTCGTGTCTATCAATGGAGATGTAGCTACACTATATATACGAAAGTATATGGACACCCCTTCAAAAGTCAGTTTGTCAAATTTCTGCCCTGCTAGAGCTGCCCTGGTCAACTGTAAGTGCTGTTATTGTGAAATGGAAACATCTAGGAGCAACAACGGCTCAACCGCGAAGTGGTAGGCCACACAAGCTCACAGAATGGGACCGGCGAGTGCTGAAGTGTATAAAAATCGTCTGTCCTCGGTTGGAACACACATTACCGAGTTCCAAACTGCCTCTTGAAGTAACGCCAGCACAAGAACTGCTCGTCTGGAGTTTCATGAAATTAGTTTCATGGCCGAGCAGCTGCACACAAGCCTAAGATCACCATGCCCAATGCCAAGCATCTGCTGGAGTGGTGTAAAGCTTGGACTCTGGAGCAGTCGAAACGCGTTTTCTGGGGTGATGAATCACGCTTCACCGTCTGAAGGATGAATCTGGGTTTGACGGATGCCAGGAGAACGCTACCTGCCCGAATGCATAGTGCCAACTGAAGTTTGGTGGAGGAGGAATAATGGTCTGGGGCTGTTTTTCATTGTTCGGGCTAGGCCCCTTAGTTCCAGTGGAGGGAAATCTTAATGCTACAGCATACAATGACATTCTAGACAATTCTGTGCTTCCAACTTTGTGGCAACAGTTTGGAGATGGCCCTTTCCTGTTTCAACATGACAATGCCCCCGTGTACAAAGTGAGGTCCATACAAAAATGGTTTGTTGAGATCGGTTTGAAAGAACTTGACCGGCCTGCATAAAGCCCTGACCTCAACCCCATTAAACACTTTTGGGACGAATTGGAACGTCGACTGCTAGCCAGGCCTAATCGGCCAACGTCAGTGCCCGACATCAAAAATGCTCGTGGCTGAAAGGAATCAAGTCCCTGCAGCAATGTTCCAACATCTAGTGGAAAGCCTTCCCAGAAGAGTGGAGGCTGTTATAGCAACAAAAGGGGGACCGACTCCATACTAATGCCCATAATTTTTGAATGAGATTGTCGACGAGTAGGTGTCCACATACTTTTGGTCATGTAGTGTACCTGATGGCTAGCCATGTAGATCAAGTTATTGAATTCACCATAATTTCTCTCTGGATGTGTCCCCTCAGAGTGGAACACTACCCTTCCGTTCCAGCAGCCTTTAATCTGACATATTTCGCATGCAAAATATCCACTCTTTGATGCATTTTAGCATGGCTTGCACTGGTGCATCACAATGAAAAGTTGATTGTGACATAGTAAGGACATCGCTCTGGCTTAGCCTCTCCGGTGAACAAGGCCACAACAAATGGATGGAAATCATTAAAGCTGCATAAACCAGATGATTTGAAAAGGAACACCATCAATTTTGATTTTCAAATCCATCACTATCAAATAACCTTTCAGTATGATCCCTTGTAACACTGGGGGAGGTGTCACACAAGTTACCATCTACACTAGTTTCCGTAGAAATGTCGGATGTTCCATTATCGCTAGACTCTGCCAGAGCTAAAACATCCGCATTGAATTTGTCCCACTGTTTATGATAAGCCATAACTAAATTGCAGTAGTCCAACAAACAATCAAACTAAGGCACATTTGCATTTATACTGTAGGTGCAGTGGCAACCCGTCATTCAGGGCATTTATTACTTTCTTAGCTACAGTATACATATCTCCCTGGCATATTACTTCATTTATCCAGTAGCATACAATATATTTTTGGACTTGTTGTGTGGTGCTGTGCTCAGTTGAACAGGAAGGTGGCACGGCGGTCCTTCGTGGGCAAATTTTGTCATCAAAATCTGCCATTCTCTGGATTGATGGTGCTTTCAACACAACTGGGAACTCAAGGTAAAAAAACAAGGTCAAATCATGATGACGTCAGTGATCGTCGAAGCTCTAGAAAGAGACTTGAGTTCCCGACTTACAATTCCGAGTTCCTTCCAAACCACTCATTGTTGAATGCGATTTCCAACATGATGTGTAATGCTTATGTCCAATGGCCGATAAGCACCGATACGTTTTATCTATAATTTCTCTTCATTGTCTTCATATAACAAGGATTAAAAAGGATATGCCAGTAGATTGTCAACTTGATTCATGACGATGACTGCTAGCTAAGATTTTGAAAGTATGATGTTGACATGATCAGTCCAATCAAACCTACTGTAGATTTGATGTCATTTTATCTGTGACCAATGACCTTGAGCCTTCTTGGGTGGGCACTTCTAATGTAACTCTATGGCAGCACCCAGGGGGCTTGAATTTTCGAAGTCTACCCTTAGACTTGGCGGTGACGTAGTGTCCCGGCGAGTGACAGAACACTGAGCCAATCATGGTGCGACTAGAGAACATTACCAACACCTATGCTCCGTATTTTCCGCTGGCTGCCCCACCACCACAGAAAGCACTGAACTAGGCTGAAACACTTGCATTTTGGAGCTGCCTTACTTACTCAAGAAAGCAAAAAAAAAAAGAGACCATATTTGTATGCAGCTTTATTAACTCAATGATTCATTTATTTTGTTACATTGTTTGCAAACTGATGTGACACGTATTAATGTCAAAATAAATTTTTAAAAATGCTAAAAATATGTGGCCCGCCTGCCCTGAATGACGGTTCGGCACTGCTAATAAGGCAACCAGGTCAATGCGTTTCAAACAGATTCAACGTCACAATACATTGACGAATTACGCTGAAACAACGTTGATTCAACAAGTTTGTGCACAGTGGGTAGCACTGGGATTAAACACACGACCGTCAAACCAGACACTTGTGGTTTATGCACCCCCCCATCCACAATGTCCTAGCAAGCCACAAGCCTACTTGATGGTAATAACGCTCACCGCTACCCATTGTGGGAGGTTTGAGGCATCTCACGACATCCCGGGGACCTGAACAAACATTGAATATCACCTTAGATCTCAATTAACCTGGCTGTAGACACACCACGCACACCTGTTTAAACCAAGGACACATCCATATACGTGAGGGGGACGTACTGTAGGCTCGGTTAGAGATATCATATCGGACAGAAAATTATTTATATTTTTTTCATCCTCATTTCTCTCTAGCTGCGTTCGCTCGCACATTTTTTCTCTCTATCAACTCCCCTCAAAACATCCGTTAGAGTGGAAGCCCCCCCTTACAAAATGTACCATGGTCCTAATATACTTTCATTCATACCGTGGTACTACTATGGTACTTTCACTTACACCATGGTAAAGTCTGAATCATGGAAATGCACCATGGTTTTAGCCTTGAAGTATGATGGTACTACCATTGTACCTAAATATTACCATGGTATTACATAATTTATATCATGGTATAGATCTGAATCATAGAATAATGATTAATGTGAATAATGGCGCCGGAGGGGATGGCTGACATTTTACTGGCTCCTACCAAACTTTACTATTTTGTTTGTTTTTGCAACTCATTTTGTACATAATGTTGCTGCTACCGTCTCTTATGACCGAACAGAGCTTCTGGACATCAGAACAGTGATTACTCACCTCAAACTGGATGAAGATTCCAATGTGAAGGATATACTGCTTTCCCCGTCATTCGTGTGAAGAAAAGATGGAAATACAGGGGGGTGGAAGTCTAGGTGCCTTGTGAGAATTCGTAAGCGAGTGAGTAAACCATCACTACCCTCGGTATTATTGGCCAACGCGCAATCATTCGAAAACCCACTGGACGATTTACGATTACAGACTGAATATGGAATATGTTCCGGGATTCATCCAATGGCATTGGGGAGTATACCACCTCAGTCAACGGCTTCATCAGTAAGTGCATCGACGACATCGTCCCCACAGTGACCGTACGTACATTTCAAAACCAGAAGCCATGGATTACAGGCAACATCCGCACTGAGCTAAAGGCTAGAGCTTCCGCTTTCAAGGAGCAGGACACTAATCTGGACGCTTATAAGAAATCCCGCTATACCCTCTGACGAACCATCAATACAGGACAAATATTGAATCCTACTACACCGGCTCTGACGTCCGTCGGATGTGGCAGGGCTTGAAAACCATTACTAAAAACTACTACAAAGGGAAACCCAACCGTGAGCTGCCCAGAGACGCGAGACTACCAGGCGAGCTAAATGTATTTTATGCTCGCATTGAGGCAAGGAACACTGAAGCATGCATGAAAGCACCAGCTGTTCCGGACAACTGTGTGATCACGCTCTCCGTAGCCGTTATGAGCAAGACCTTTAAACAGGTCAACATTCACAAAGCCACAGGGCCAGACGGATTACCAGGACGTGTACTCAAAGCATGCACGGACCAACTAGCAAGTGACTTCAATTACATTTTCAACCTCTCCCTGGCCGAGTCTGTAATACCTACATGTTTCAAACAGACCACCATAGTCCCTGTGCCCAAGATAGCGAAGGTAGCCTTCCTAAATGATTATTGCCCCCTAAAACTCAAGTCGGTATCCATGAAGTGCTTTGAAAGCTGGTTATGGCTCACATCAATATCATCCTGTCGGAAACCCAAGACACACTCCAAATCATACCGCCCCAACAGATCCACAGATGACACGTCCTCAATCGCACTCCAACCTGCCCTTTCCCACCTGGACAAAGGAACACCAATGTGAGAATGCTGTTCATTGACTACAGCTCAGCGTTCAACACCATAGTGCCCACAAAGCTCATCACTAACCTAAGGACCCTGGGACTAAACACCTCCCTCTGCAACTGGATCCTGGACTTCCTGACGGGCCAACCCCAGGTGGTAAGGGTAGACAAAAACACATCTGCCAAGCTGATCCTCAACACTGGAGCCCCTCAAGGGTGCGTGCTTAGTCCCTTCCTGCACTCCCTGTTCATCGACAACTGCATGGCCAAGCATGACTCCAACACCATCATTAAGTTTGCTGACGACACGACAGTGGTAGAGCTGATCACCGACAATGATGAGACAGCCTATAGGGAGGAGGTCAGAGACCTTGCAGTGTGGTGCCAGGACAACAACCTCTCTCTCAATGTGAGCA
Organism: Hucho hucho; assembly: GCA_003317085.1. Taxonomy (NCBI): domain Eukaryota; kingdom Metazoa; phylum Chordata; class Actinopteri; order Salmoniformes; family Salmonidae; genus Hucho; species Hucho hucho. The sequence goes on from QNTS01000842.1 coordinate 370,896, forward strand.
AGACCAAGGAGCTGATCGTGGAGTATAGGAAAAGGAGGGCCGAACAGGCCCCCTTTAACATCGATGGGGCTTTAGTGGAGCAGGTTGAGAGCGTCAATTTCCTTGGTGTCCACATCACCAAACTATCATGGTCCAAACACACCAAGACAGTCGTGAAGAGGGCACGACAACCTTTCCCCCTCAGGAGACTGAAAATATTTGGCATGGGTCTCCAGATCCTCAAAGTTCTGCAGCTGCTCCATCTAGAGCATCTTGACTGGTTGCATTATCGCCTGGTATGGCAACTGCTCAGCATCTGACCGGAAGGTGCTACAGTGGGTACTGCGTATGGCCCAGTACATCACTGGGGCCAAGCTTCCTGACATCCAGACCTATATACTAGGCGGTGTCAAAGGAAGGCCCAAAAAATTGTCAAAAGACTCCAGTCAACCAAGTCATAGACTGTTCTCTGCTACCACACGGCAGCGTCTACCCCCAAGCCACAAGACTCCTTAATAACTAAACTAATCACATGGCCACCCGGACTATTTACATTGACCCCCCCCCCCCTTTTTTTGTTTTTACGCTGCTGCTACTCGCTGTTTATCATTTATTTATATTGTACATTTCTTGTGTTACCCTGTGATTTATAAAAAAGAAATTATACTTTAGTTTATTTAGTAAATATTTTCTTAACTCTATTTCTTGAACTGCATTGTTGTTTGGGGCTTGTAAGTAAGCATTTCACGGTAAGTTCTACACCGGTTGTATTTGGCGCATGTGACAAATAAAATTTGATATGAAATGCACCATTGTTCTAGATTTTAAATATGATGCTACTGCTATGCACCTAAATAATACCATGGTATAGCCTCATTTATGCCATGATATAAACGTTGATCATGGAAATACCAAGGTTTTAAACTGCATTATACAGTCTACCATGGTAAAGCACTTATGATAAATGGTACCAAAAATAATGACATGGTACCATCTTTATTAATTGTGCATTACCATAGTACAATGGCAGCATAATATATTAAATAAATACCTCAGGAGAGCATCTCATGATAAGCTGTAAACCACACTACCTACCTAGAGTTTTCATCTGTATTTTTCGTAGCTGTCTACATACCACCACAGACTGATGCTGGCACTAAGACCGCACTGAATAAGCTGTATTCCGCCATAAGAAAACAGGAAAACACTCACCCAGAGGCAGCGCTCATAGACTTTAATGCAGGGAAACTTAAATCCGCCTTACCAAATTATTATCAGCATGTTAAATGTGCAACCAGAGGGAAAAATCTCCTGCCATCCAAGACCTCTATACCAGGTGGCATCAGAGGAAGGCCCTAAGAATTGTCAAAGACTCCAGCCACCCTAGTCATAGATTGCTCTCTCTGCTACCGCACGGCAAGTGGTACCGGAGCACCAAGTCTAGGTCCAAAGGCTGCTACCGCACGGCAAGCGGTACCGGAGTGCAAAGTCTAGGTCCAAGAGGCTTCTAAGCCAAGCCATAAGACTCCTGAACATCTAATCAAATGGCCACCCAGACTATTTGCATTTCCCCCACCCCCCTCTTTTACACCGCTGCTACTCTCTGTTGTTATCTAGGCATAGTCACTTTAATAACTCTACCTACATGTACATATTACCTTAACTACCCGATGCCCCCGCACATTGACTCTATACAGGGAGGTACCGGTACATAGTCTCGCTATTGTTATTTTACTGCTGCTCTTTAATTACTTGTTACTTTTATTTCTTATTCATATTTTTTTTAACTGCATTGTTGGTTAGGGGCTCGTAAGTAAGCATTTCACTGTAAGGTCTACACCTGTTGTATTCAGCACATGTGACTAATACAATTTGATAATGAGAACTGTTATTTTTGATGATGCTTTGATAGTTTAATTAATGTATAAAAGCCTGTTAGCATAGAACCTAATGTCACCTAAAGTTAGCTCCAATCAAGCTAGCCTTTTGTAGTCAGACAGGACCAACGAACTTCACACAGTGTAAACAAAGGGAAACATTGTAACTTGCTGTATTTAGAAATATGTTGAGAATTACATTACAAAAATGTATCTTTGAGATATGATAATTAATACCTTTTTACAAATGTTTTTTGTTGTTGTATGTTAGCTATTTTGAATTGTATAAGAGTAGCCACGTCAGTTGAATGAGAAAGAGCCAACTGAAAACTGAGTTTCTGGTGCTTCTCACTTCAACAAACTATTTAAAATGTTCATGATTTCAGACTCTTCATTCTTCTCAGACTCTATTCACCCTATCCGCGTCCCAATGTTTAAGAAGGTACACTACTACCCCATGTGTTGTGGTTTTTCACTATGATCTAAATGGGGTTTAAGAATGTACTAGGCCTACACTTTGCCATTGCAGAGCGAGTAGTCAATGTTGCATAATGTGAGTATCATAAATTACGACGTTTTTGGTCACTTCACCTGAAAAACGGTGGGACACAGACCATCATAAAACATTGTAAACTACTATCATGCTTTCATGTTTCACTGCATGCTGGTAGTACAAAACCATGGTATTTTTTTCACTGTACTACCATGGTAGCTAGTACAATGGAAAAAATACAATGTTTTCGGTCACTAACATGGCAGGAAAATATAATGGTATTTGCACCAGTACTATGGTATTTTCCTGCCATGGTAGTGACCGAAAAAACATGATCAAAAATAAATAAATGGTACTAGCTACCGTGGAACATTTTTGTAAGGGACATTCCACTCCATTTGAAGTGGAATTGGTTTCCCATGAGAAACTACTGTATGGTACAAGCCTGCCCTCAACTGTTCATTTGAGAGACTACACCCAACATGCAATATCAATTCAAAGGTCACTAAAGAGTGATGATATGCTTCTGATGACAAATTATTCATGTTATAGCTTTAATACAACTCAAAATGATATTGTCTCAGAACTGAAAGCCTTCCATTACAGAGATAAGTAATGTTATTACAAATGTATTACAGTCATTACACTTCTGATCTGTGTGCTTCCTCTATGTTCCAGAGAACACAGGGCATACAAGTTAGTCTATATCATCTAAGACATCTGATAGATAAATCGGTCAAGAGAACCAAAAATGGCCCATGCAGCATCTGACAAAATACATTGTGGGCTTTAAGAGTCAGAAAATAGTTTAATCTTAGACAACCTGCTGATTACCAACACTTAAAAAACAACTATCCTGACACCCAGACATTTGACCACACTTGCAGAAAACAGTATTCTGCTTCACAAATAATATAAAGACCAACTTCCTGTTCCCCTCGACCTTAACCTCTGATGGGTCAGGATGCTCCCTTCCAATACTTTTTAATGTTTAGGTTCATCAGACAGGGTTACCTTGAGAAAATTGATCTGGTTCTGCTTACTGTCTATTCATCTTGTCCAGTCCTATTCCCGCCATCCCCTATTAAAGAACGACAAAGAGATTAGGTAAGATAGGGATGACCCCATTTAGTCAACTGGTCGATTGTTTAGTTGATAGGCTGTTGGTCGACCGAGATTTCTTTAGTTGAGGAGTAGCAAAGAAAATTGTTATATATAGATATAGATATATATATATATATATATATATATATATATATATCTCATCCATATATTTATATGTAGATATTCTCATTCACCCCTTTAGATTTGTGTGTATTCGGTAGTTGTTGGGAAATTGTTAGATATTACTGCACTGTCAGAACTAGAAGCACAAGCATTTCGCAACACTCGCATTAACATCTGCTAACCATGTGTATGTGACCAATAAAATTTTATTTGTTTAGTCTTAATACTGTAACTTACTTAGGCCTACATTTCAATACTTCTATAGGCTACTGTATCAATCATTCATTCGTTCATGTCATCACACAGCATAAGAGTCATTTGCCATGTGTTGCTACAATGTTGTGTTGCTACCATGCTATATTGTAGTCTTAGGTCTCTATGTAGTGTTGTTTCTTGTCATGTGTGTTTTGTCCTATATTTTTATTTCATGTATATTTTTTTTATCCCAGCCCCGATCCCTGCAGGACTTTTGGTAGGTCATCATTGTAAATAATAATTCGTTCTTAACGGACTTGCCTAGTTAAATAAAGGTTAAATAAAAAAATGTGACTTTAAAAACTAAAATGCTTGATTGTATTTTAAGAAAATAAATCCTGCCTTGAATAATTAGCTTAAACAATAAATAAACCGTTCCATTTCGGAAATTGCATTCAGGAATGACTGCAACTGTTTAGTCTTTGCTGTAATAAAGGCTTAACAAAAAAACGTTACAGCAGACTCTGGTAAGCTTATACTTTAGTGTTGTTTACATTGTTCCAAACGGTCAGAAAAAATATATTGTAATCTAACAGCACCTGTTTGGGTCACATACCGTAATATGCACGCAGCGCTTGTTCCTTACCTTCTTTTTCTTAATCTCCAGTATTTTCTACAACTAGTCACATTATTTACACGCATCTGACTTTCCCTATACCTCCTGAGCAACGTGTAAATATTCCCGTTTCGAGTTTGTCACGTCCTCTGCATCCATTTTTATGTCAAGTGTTACGGTGTTCAGAGTTTGTTATAACCAATTTATTGATGTGATTATGATTGACGAGGGCAGCATTTTCTGAGATAAACAGGCCAAGACACCTCCAACAACACATAAAACCTCACAGAATTCTGTCCAGAAACAATTACAATTTCTCTCAACCAGAGGCATATGGGCTTTTTAGGCTAGCGCTGATGCCGCCTTTTGATAAGCAGTGCCCACTTCGTCAAAGGCACAAAATATTTTTGCTTGTCCATTCCCAGCGAGCCTCTCCAGGGTGCTGTTTGAGAGATGCATCTCTGCAGTGCGCCACCAACGTTCAGTCAAAAAAATTAACAAATCATGTTGCAGATATAGGATACACTTTTTACATCATGCATGTTTGACCGATCAAATAGCCTAACCTAAATGGCGCTTAATCAAATAGAAAATTATGTTAACAAAGTAACATATCCTAAAAACAGGACAGGTCAAAGTAAAAATGGACAATCACAACTGTTGACTAGGAGTTTCACCATTGTCATGATCAGCGGTTTCACGTTTGTATATGGCAATTTTTTTTGACAAACTGATCATAGCGAAAAGGAAAATAGTTCTGCATTTTCCGCTGTGTAAGCACATTGCAAATAGGCTCGCGATAACTCCTGAAAGTTGGGGAGCATATATTCAGAGCTTAAATAGCCAAATTGATTAGTCACAGGAATCAGGACTAATAAAGCCAATGCAATGGCCTGACTAACAAACCATGAGCCTACTACATGGATGGTCATTCATAAAATTCCATTGCGGACCGATATAGTAGCCTACACCCTAGTAAGCACGAGCAGACTTCTTTTGGATGTCTTTTTTTGGTCCGGATGTCGTTTTTTGGTGTTTTAGAAACCGTAGTCTTACCACAGAGGTCCATTCATAAAATGCAATTACAGGCAACACTGTAGGCTACAACTCAGTAAGTAAAGACCGATGCCGATGCTTTTTGGATGTCTTTTTTTTGGTGCAGTTCTGGACCGGCCATGATTTCCACATCCACAGACGTTGGTTTTTGGTCTGGTCCGGAAAATACATATTTCTCAAAGTCGGGAAAAAAGATGCATTTTCAGCATCGTGGAAAATATATATTTTTAACATACGGATAATACCTTTTCATATTTCATTCAGAACCTAAATTGATCCTAACTTCAACGTCTGGAATATACGATTTGTAGACGTCTTTTCAATGTAATTTTGCTTACTGGGACTATTATAGTTTTGCTGGGGGGCATCCTCTGGAATAACGGATATTCTGGAGTAATAATTATATAACCAACATTGTCAAGTAATACTACTCCCGTGAGAACAGGTCTTTGGAAGAGAGAGAGACAACAGGTGACAGTCACTTGCTGTCTTTTTTTCAAATTTAAACAGTGCAGCAAATCAGCCTGGCCAGCACAATCAAATCAGTTGCTGGTCGGACTCCCTCTAGCCATTTGTGTCTTAATTATTTAAGCAAATTGTGTGCTTAAAACATCAGACAAGCTCAGTGAATATAGTTCTTAGCTAAAGGGCACTCAGCTTCTTCAGTCCGCCAGGCCTTGGTGTGTGTGTCTGTGTGCATGCATGCATCAGTGTTTTTGCGCTGAAAACTAAATGTAGTTGACACTTTCTGGGCAATTTTACTGTAAGTTTATGTAGGTAATACTGTCTGCTAGGTGAGACTCAAAATGTTAAAGGAAAGGGCATGTACGTGAAAGGTATGTCAAAGTAAAGGGGACAGATATTGAAGTATGCTGTGTGGTTAAAATCCCAATAGTAATTACATCTATAGATACCAGTTCTGAGCCAGGCTAGTACAGTGTCGAGGTGACCTACTCATAACAGTGTGACCCTCTCTCAATACTTTTCTCTTCCTCTCACTCTTACAGTATCTCCATTGACATAGCTCAAGGGGCTGCTGTTGTATATTGGGTTGATTGGGCAGGTTGGACACGACCCACAAACATAATTTCACTGTATGTGTCCCAGCCCTCCAGACAGAACCCTCAGCTCGCAGTAACACAGTGGCAGTATCTCTGTCGGTCTAAAGGAAGTGTATGGCAGTGACATAACTTATAGGGGCGCTGTAGCACAAGAACACACAGGAAGTCTTATCTAGTTTAGAAGTTTCTCTCAATTGTCTAAAGTCGCTTTCTCTTTGAATCCCCACCTTCCCCTAAATAGTTGTCAGATCATGGCAGATTAAAGAGAGAAGCTGAGTAGAGGAAGCGCCTTTGGACAATTGAGATGCACCTAAGAAATGTGCCATGATGGTTTATGATGCATCTCTACTCTGCCATTAATATGTCAAAATGGCAGGTTCAAAGTGTTACCAACGAAACAAAACAATAACCACTGGAAACTCATCTCAAAGTATTTAGTTAGAGTAATTTGAAGCAGACATTAACATAGGATAACGACATACAGAATAATGATTTGAGCAAAGATTTGAAAAAAGTTTCACACTCATGTTTAGCTCTTTTTGTACAGGAGATACATTATTTATATATATATATATATATATATATATATATATATATATATATATATATATTTCCCTAGCTAAGTTACAATCCATTCATAAAACTTGGACTTTAGTTTTTAAATGTATTCATGTCACTGGCCATGTTTTGGCGCCAGCGTAGCCCAAAGTCGGTCCCAAAAGTCTTGGTATTGTTCTGGCTCTTTTGGCCAGTCCAGGTAGGTCCTGGTCTTCACCAGTCAGGCCAGCCTGTGGTGGGCAGACAGCTGGTGAGGAGAGATGTCTTCCAAGAAGACCAGGATGAGGATGTCCCTTTGCTCCACCCGCAGCCGGTCAGTGGCTAGCTTCATCTCCAAAGAGCACCAGTTGCTGCGGAGGTAGTGGCGGCTGACCAAGCATACAGTCCGGCGGCTGCTGTAGAGACTGTCTGTGATGTTGTCCACAATGTCCTTCCCCAGCTCGAAGTCTCTACTGTGCAGACACAGGCGCAAGAAAGGGGGACCTCGTTGTTCCATGTTGGGCAGAAGCTCCTCCACCACCCAGCGCTCATCTTTCCCACTGTAAGAGACAAAGGCTTCGTACCTGCAGCGTCTCTTGTTGTTCCGAAACACGTCCTCTTCCAACCAGCCGCGAGTGATGTAAAATAGAGCCAGCAGATACTGGCCAGCCAGGTGATGTAGCAGCACCACCAGCATGAAGAGCAGGAGACCCTGGGTGTTGGAAACAAATAAAATGAATCCTACGTCCATTGAACAATGGATTTGGGAGTATTTGAGGAAGTTCTGAGTGCCATGCTCACCAATGCAATTTATTTCCTTCATTCCCAATGTAGAATGCCAAAACATGACCTGAACTTGTCGATTCCATTTCGCCCAGTTATAAAACCATGCATTGTTGCAACTGCATTGTAAAAGTAGATCTTGTATAAGCAGATCTTTTAGGCTTTTCAGGGGCTCAGGGAATTCTTCCATGATCGTAAGCTCATTGTTATTAGCCAAACGTAATTCTCTCAATGACTGTAAGTCTTTGCTCAGGTCCTTTTCCAGGTAGTCGATCCTGCAGCCAAGGAGCATCAGAGTCTCCAGTCTGGTCAAATTGTGAAACATGATCGCAAGACCAGCCTGCCGATTGAGGTCTACTCCTGTAAGTTGCAAATCCCTCAAGTGCACAAGTGTATTCAGGCTGGTTAGATCCACAAATAAAGCTGAGAGCTTTGATTCTAGCTTGAAGCGTTGAAGGAACTTGAAGTAGCTCCCAGCAAAGATGGACCCACACAGGATCCACTCTGTCCTTGCAGTTAGCTCAACGACAGCCCTAAAGAAAGGCCTCTCACAGTCCTGAAAAGACAGTCTCGCCGTGGACATGCAGGCCCAAGCCTGGGTTTGGGGCACCATCGCCCCCAATAATAAGAGTCATGGGCCTTCTGCCAGAGCTGATGTAGAGGTATGTCAGTCCCTGAGGTATGCTGCCAAATACACATGTCAGATTCAGCTCAATCTTGGATTCTGGAGGGAAGTTTAGGTCTCCCAGAGACACATTCTGTATTGAACTAAGGTGAGCAAAAGATAATGCCTCAATGTGCACCAATGGATTTGCCTCCAGATTGAGGTACTCTAAGCAGTGCAGATCAAAGAAATGTAATGATTTGATTTCAGATAACCGGTTATGACCTAGGTTTAAAATCTTTAATTCTGCAATCCCAGAATGGCAAAGTTGTCGATGGTGGAGATTCGATTATATTTCAAGTCAAGTTCTTCCAGGTTTATCATGCAAAATAACTGTCTATGATGTATGCTAAAAATACTATTAAAATGCAATGAAATTATTTTTAACCACAAGATAGGACTAGGTTGAGTTTTGCAAAGGGATGTAAATCTTGTATTGTTCAAGGAAAATTGACTAACAGACAAAATCTGGAGATTCCTCAAGCCATGGATAAAGCTCAGATCATTAAATCTATGTGAAAAAGCGATTCTCTCAAGGCGCATTTCTCGAAGTGTCATGCAATTTTGAATGGCAGAAATTGAGAAGTTGATATGGTCCGTAGTTATTGAAACAGAAGAAGTTGAGAGTTGATAGACAATTTCACACATCGACTCTATGTCACTATCCTCCTGCCAGAATTGAAATGATTCCACTTTGCTGACACCCAACTGCAGTAGTTGCATCTGCAGTACATCATTTAGAGGCATGCTAAGAAATGAAATGTTTTTAAAACCTTCAAACACACCTTTACCTATGGTCTTTAGACCAGGGAAATTCAAGAAAATATCTTGAAGACCATAGAAACTTGGGGTCTCATAAGTAGTCCCGTTAGACACGATACACTTTGAGCTACTTAGAGTGGCAATTTCAGCCCACAGGTCCAGCGATGTCAGTGAAGATGTGTTATTAACTATTCTACATAAAATTCCTGACAAGCTCTTTATGTCTAACAAATTATTTTGGAACTGTATTATAAGAGTGGTCAATTGTTTCATTCCAGCAAATGCATCTGGAGCTATTACAGAGAACGAACATGAAGTTATTATTAATTGTTTAAGATTATGTAAATCCTTGAATGTATTTGAATGAATGGATAAGTTTAAAGAGCAAGTAAGTCTCAGTGTCTGAAGTCCAAAAAGCCCTCTGAAAGCACCTGGAAGAATCTCTGCTGGTTGACCTGAGATGCCAAGCTCAACCAGTTTGTTGAATCTGGAGAAATCGTTGAGATGCAGAATGGATTGGTTTCTCATCGTGACACACAGGGTCTGGATGGAAATGGGGAAAATGGCTAGGTGAAGTGTCACATTGTCGACATCCATGCAGCTCACTGTAAGGTTACGATTGTCTCAATCACCCCTCCACAGATTTGTTAAACCATCAGTCAACACGCATTTGTCACTAGTCCAACTGGAGACACAGATGATCCAAAGAGCCACAACTCCAAACTGAGTGACACTGATGAGCCTCATCCTTCCAGGGGACTACAAATCTCCACTGTATCCAGTTAGACTGCTAATTGTGTGGTATGTCCAACAAATCCAATGATAGTTGAGCTGGTTTCTGGACTGTCTGACGGTATAGCTAATTTTTTTCCAAGATTAAGCTACAGACACTGCTACGGGAGTTGCAGCTCAGTGTGACAGCTGAGATACTCGCCACAGACTTTAAATGTCTCCATATCAATGTTGACAGGAAGGACACTTCACTAGAAACTTCACCGCACACTTGCACCCCCAACACACACACACACAGGAAAACTGGTTAGACTTTGACTGCACCAACACAAAGGGATGCCACAATAAGATTTATTTTAGATTCATCTCAACTCTCACTTCTTCTAAATCTTCTATTCTTTATTTTATTCTGCTGAATGAACATGTGACTGTTGATAGATAACTGAAAAAGAGGCATAAACAGCAGGTTTGGTTTTCAAGTGAATCTGTTTATTTTTAAAGGTGAACAGAAAGTAATTTGACAGAAATACACTACCGTTCAAAAGTTTGGGGTCACTTAGAAATGTCCTTGTTTTTAAAAGAAAAGCACATTTGTTGTCCATTAAAATAACATCAAATTGATCAGAAATACAGTAGAGACATTGTTAATGTTGTAAATGACTATTGTAGCTGATTTTTCATGGAATATACAGTGGGGCAAAAAAGTATTTAGTCAGCCACCAATTGTGCAAGTTCTCCAACTTAAAAAGATGAGAGAGGCCTGTAATTTTCATCATAGGTACACTTCAACTATGACAGACGAAATGAGAAAAAGAAATCCAGAAAATCACATTGTAGGATTTTTTATTTATTTATTTGCTAATTATGGTGGAAAATAAGTTTTTTGTCAATAACAAAAGTTTATCTTAATACTTTGTTATATACCCTTTTTTTCCAATGACAGAGGTCAAACGTTTTCTGTAAGTCTTCACAAGGTTTTCACACACTGTTGCTGGTATTTTGGCCCATTCCTCCATGCAGATCTCCTCTAGAGCAGTGATGTTTTGGGGCTGTCGCTGGGCAACACGGACTTTCAACTCCCTCCAAAGATTTTCTATGGGGTTGAGATCTGGAGACTGGCTAGGCCACTCCAGGACCTTGAAATGCTTCTTACGAAGCCACTCCTTCGTTGCCCGGGCGGTGTGTTTGGGATCATTGTCATGCTGAAAGACCCAGCCACNATCCCAAACACACCGCCCGGGCAACGAAGGAGTGGCTTCGTAAGAAGCATTTCAAGGTCCTGGAGTGGCCTAGCCAGTCTCCAGATCTCAACCCCATAGAAAATCTTTGGAGGGAGTTGAAAGTCCGTGTTGCCCAGCGACAGCCCCAAAACATCACTGCTCTAGAGGAGATCTGCATGGAGGAATGGGCCAAAATACCAGCAACAGTGTGTGAAAACCTTGTGAAGACTTACAGAAAACGTTTGACCTCTGTCATTGCCAACAAAGGGTATATAACAAAGTATTGAGATAAACTTTTGTTATTGACCAAATACTTATTTTCCACCATAATTTGCAAATAAATTCATAAAAAATCCTACAATGTGATTTTCTGGATTTTTTTTCCTCATTTTGTCTGTCATAGTTGAAGTGTACCTATGATGAAAATTACAGGCCTCTCTCATCTTTTTAAGTTGGAGAACTTGCACAATTGGTGGCTGACTAAATACTTTTTTGCCCCACTGTATACATAGGCGTACAGAGGCCCATTATCAGCAACCATCACTCCTGTGTTCCAATGGCACGTTGTGTTAGCTAATCCAAGTTTATTATTTTAAAAGCCTAATTGATCATTAGAAAACCCTTTTGCAATTATGTTAACACAGCTGAAAACAGTTCTGATTAAAAAAGCAATAAAACTGTCCTTTAGACTAGTTGAGTATCTGGAGCATCAGCATTTGTAGGTTTGATTACAGGCTCAAAATGGCAAGAAACAAAGACCTTTCTTCTGAAACTCGTCAGTCTATTCTTGTTCTGAGAAATGAAGGCTATTCCATGCGAGAAATTGCTAAGAAACCGAATCTCGTATAACGCTGTGTACTACTTCCTTCACAGAACAGTGCAAACAGGCTCTAACCAGAATAGAAAGAGGAGTGGGAGGCCCCGGTGCACAACTGAGCAAGAGGACAAGTACATTGGTGTGTCTAGTTTGAGAAACAAGTTCCTCTATCTTAATCTTTTCTTTTTATTGGCCAGTCAGATTTGGCTTTTTATTTGCAACTGCCTATAAGGCCAGCATCCCAAGTCGCCTCTTCACTGTTAACGTTCAGACTGTTGTTTTGTGGGTACAATTTAATGAAGCTGCCAGTTGAGGACTTGTAAGGTGTCTGTTTTGTATACTCTTAAATTTCAGTTCAGAATTATTTTGATTTTAGATTGCAATGCAATCGAAATCCTATCCTAAACGTGTTGGAAGGCAATAGCGGTGTGTGGGTTAAATCACCTGGGAAGCCAAGACAGATGTTTTTTTTAACAACCTACAGTGTGTGTTGTGATAAATAGCATCAAAACATATTGCATGTAACAAACAGTTTCATGACCTCAAGCACAGTCAAACAAATTAAGGTTCAGAGATTCAGACTACTAAAATATTGGTTTAGAACCAAAGAAAACAGGTGCTGCCTACACTAATCCAGCATCATTTCAACTTCATCATCTAATCACCTATATTTAGTCTAGTACAGTGACAACTAAAAGATACCCAAAACAATTTAGTCCAATCAACGTAAACATTATGTGGCTGTTCATGGTGCTGATTTCTGTGTGTGTGCATGCTTGCAAGTACAACCAAGCCTGACTCACCCTACTTGTAGAAAAACGCAAGCAATAATACCATCCTGTTATGAGTGCGCTGAGAGTTGGGAAGCAAGTTCAGGGAGTGAGTGTTTTAATAAATAGAAGAAACAATGAACACAAAAACAAACAACGCACATAAATGAGAACAGAGTCAATAACACCTGAGGAAAGAACCAAGGGGAGTGACAGATATAGGGAAGATAATCAAGGAGGTGATGGAGTCCAGGTGAGTGTCATGAAGCGCAATCAGCCCGACTAACAGGTGCCTGTATGCAGTCTCGCTACTGTTATAGCCTCGCTACTGTATATAGCCTCGCTACTGGTATTTTTCACTGTCTTTTTACTGTTGTTAAATTTCTTTAGTTACCTATTGTTCACCTAATACCTTTTTTGCACTGTTGGTTAGAGCCTGTAAGTAAGCATTTCACTGTAAGGTCTACACCTGTTGTATTCGGCGCACGTGACAAATAAACTTTGATTTGATGTCACGACCTCACAGGAGAGCCGTTTGAATGTAAAAAAAACATTTTTTTTTATCAAAATGCTGTTGACGAGTGGGTAACTCGCCTCTACCATCCGTCCTATTGGCCAACGTGCAATCATTGGAGAACAAACTGGATGAAGCTGTTAAGGAGCATTTTGGTCCTAGACTTGGCACTCCGGTACAGAGTGAACAGTCTATGACTTGGGTGACTTGACTGGAATCTTTGACAAATTTATGGGCTTTCCTCTGACACCGCCTAGTATATAGGTCCTGGATGTCAGGAAGCTTAGCCCCAGTGATGTCCTGGGCCGTACGCAGTACCCTCTGTAGCGCCTTACGGTCAGATGGCGAGCAGTTGCCATACCAGGTGGTGATGCAACCGGTCAGGATGCTCCTGATGGTGTAGCCGTAGAACATTTTGAGGATCTGAGGACCTATGCCAAATCTTTTCAGTCTCCTGAAGGGGAAGAGGTGTTGTCGTGCCCTCTTCACAACTGTCTTGGTGTGTTTGGACCATGATAGTTTGTTGGTGATGTGGACAACAAGTAACTTGAAACCACTCCACTTGGCAATGTGGGGACGACATTGTCGATGCACTTATTGATGAATCCGGTGACGGAGGTGGTATACTCCTCAATGCCGCTTCTGGATGAGCATTTTCTTGTTTGCTCATGGCCTTATACTGCTCATTGAGTGCGGTCTTAGTGCCAGCATCGGTTTGTGGTGGTAAATAGACAGCTATGAATAATATAGACGAGAACTCTCTTGGTAGAATGTGTGGTCTACAGCTTAGCATGAGGTATTTGATTAACACCACGAGACTTCTTTAATATTAGACATCGCACACCAGCAGTTATTGACAAATAACAAATAGACCCCCCCCCCCTCGTCTTACCAGACTTAGCTGTTCTGTCCTGCCGATGCACGGAGAAGCCAGCCAGCTCTATATTATCCGTGTCGTCGTTCACCCACGTCTCGGTGAAACATAAGATATTACCATTTTTAATGTCTAGTTGGTAGGATAGCCTTAATCGTAGATCGTCCAGTTTGTTTTCCAATGATTGCACCTTGGCCAATAATATGGAGAGTAGGGGTGGTTTACCTACTCGTCTGCAAATTCTTACAAGGCACCCCACCCTCCTTCCCCTTTTCCTCCATCTTTTCTTCACGCTGATGACAGGGATTTGGGCCTTTGTCCAGTTCTAGGTGAGTAATCACTGTTCTGGTGCCCAGAAGCTCTTTTCGGCCATAAGAGACTGTAGCAGCAACATTATGTACAAATTCTGTTACAAACAACGCAAAATATAAATAAAAATAGCACAGTTGGTTAGGAGCCTGTAAAACGGCAGCCATCCCCTTCGGCGCCATTATCAATCTTATGCACCCTAATAGATGTGTCATGATGCATCTGTATGCCGCCAGAAGGGTAAGTTCAAAGTGTCACCAACAAAAATGTATCATCATTCGAAACTCATCTCTAAGTATTTAATTAGAGAAATTTGAAGGAGACATTAACATAGAATAATGGCATACAGAAGGACGATTTGAGTAAAGATTAAAAACATTTTCTAAAATGTTCTATAAGTTTGACACTCATGTTTGGCCCTTTGCCTGCTTTTTGTACAGGAATTACCAGATACATTTCCCTAGCTAAGTTACTCTCCATTCATAAAGGTTGGACTTTTAGTTTTTTAAATATAATCATGTCATTGGCCGTGCTTTGGTGCCAGAGCAGCCCAGAGTCGGTCCCAAAAAGATGGGTATTCTTCTGGCTCCTTTGGCCAGTCCAGGTAGGTCCTGATCTTCACCAGTCTGGCCAGCCTGTGGTGGGTGGACAGCTGGCAAGGAGGGATGTAGTCCAAGAAGAATAGGATGAGGATGTCCAACCCACAGGTAAAGGAGCAAAGCAGCGTAGCAGTGTACCACTGCTTCCCACTGCTGGCTTCTCTCTGAAGCTAAGTAGGGTTGGTCCCTGGAGACCAGATGCTGCTGGAAGTGGTGTTGTATGGCCAGTAGGGGACACTCTTTCCTCTGATCTTGCCAATAGGGTGCTGTCTTCCGGATGGGATGTCAAATGGCTGTCCTGACCCTCTGTGGTCACTGAAGATCCCATATCACTTACTGTAAAAGTAGGGGTGTTAATTAACCCTGGTGTCCTGGTTAATTGTCCAATTTGGCCCACATACCATCATGGCCAGCTTCCAATTGGCTCATTCCTCCTCTTCCCTGTAACTATTCCCCAGCTTGTTGCTGTAAATAAGAATGTGTTCTCAGTCAACTTACTGGGTTAAATGAAATAAATCAATAAAAAAGCCATTCTGTGGCTAGCTTATTCTCCAATGAGCACCAGTTGTTGTGGTGGTGGCGGCTGACCAATCAGACTGCTGTGATGTTGTTCACAATGTCATTCCCAAGCTGTAAGTCTCTGCTGTGCATGCACAGTTACAGGTTGGGCAGAAGCTCCTCCACCACCCAGCTCTCATCTTTCCAGCTATAGTACAACGGTGTTGTACCGGTAGCTTCCCTTGTTGTTCGGAAGCACAACCTTCTCCAGCCAGCTATGAGTGATGTAGAACAGAGCAATCAGATATTGGCCAGCCAGGTGATGCAGCTCTAAGTCACCACCCATCTAGCAATGAGGAATCGGCCCAGAAGCGTCCCTCTTCCGAATGATTTATTTCAGATTTTATTTATTTCATCACATTCCCAGTAGGTCAGAAGTTTACATACTCTCAAATAGTATTTGGTAGCATTGCCTTTAAATTGTTTAACTTGGGTCAAACGTTTTGGGTAGCCTTCCACAAGCTTCCCACAATAAGTTGGTTGAATTTGGGCCCATTCCTCCTGACAGAGCTGGTGTAACTGAGTCAGGTTTGTAGGCCTCCTTGCTCGCACATGCTTTTTCAGTTCTGCCCACACATTTTCTACACGATTGAGGTCAGGGCTTTGTGATGGCCACTCCAATACCTTGACTTTGTTGTCCTTAAGCCATTTTGCCACAACTTTGGAAGTATGCTTGGGGTCATTGTCCATTTGGAAGACCCATTTGTGACCAAGCTTTAACTTCCTGACTGATGTCTTGAGATGTTGCCTCACTATATCCACATAATTTTCCTCCTCATGATGCCATCCATTTTGTGAAGTGCACCAGTCCCTCCTGCAGCAAAGCACCCCCACAACATGATGCTACCACCCCCGTGCTTCACGGTTGGGATGATGTTCTTCGCTTGAAAGCCTCCCCCTTTTTCCTCCAAACATAACGATGGTCATTATGGCCAAACAGTTCTATTTTTGTTTCATCAGACCAAAGGACATTTCAACAAAAAGTACGATCTTTGTCCCCATGTGCAGTTGCAACCCGTAGTCTGGCTTTTGTTGCCGGTTTTCGAGCAGTGGCTTCTTCCTTGCTGAGCGGCCTTTCAGGTTATGTCGATATAGGACTCGTTTTACTGTGGATATAGATACTTTTGTACCTGTTTCCTCCAGCATTTTCACAAGGTCCTTTGCTGTTGTTCTGGGATTGATTTGCACTTTTCACACCAAAGTACGTTCATCTCTAGGAGACAGAACACGTCTCCATCCTGAGCGGTATGACAGCTGCGTGTTTATACTTGCGTACTATTGTTTGTACAGATGAACGTGATACCTTCAGGCGTTTGGAAATTGCTCCCAAGGATGAACTTGTGGAGGTCTACAATAATTTTTTTCTGAGGTCTTGGCTGATTTCTTTTGATTTTCCCATGATGTCAAGCAAAGAGGCATTGAGTTTGAAGGTAGGCCTTGAAATACATCCACAAGTACACCTGCAATTGACTCAAATGATGTCAATTAGCCTATCAGAAGCTTCTAAAGCCATGACATCATTTTCTGGAATCTTCCAAGCTTTTTTTAAATGCACAGTTAACTATGTGTATGTAGTCTTCTGACCCACTGGAATTGTAATACAGTGAATTATGAGTGAAATAATCTGTCTGTAAACAATTATTGGAAAAATGACTTGTGTCATGCACAAAGTAGATGTCCTAACCGACTTGCCAAAACTATAGTTTGTTAACAAGAAATTTGTTGAGTGGTTGAAAAATGAGTTTTAATGACTCCAACGTAAGTGTATGTAAACTTCCGACTTCAACTGTACATCGGGCCATTTCTGTCTACCGGAATTCAGCCGACTTTGCAGGCATTTTACCAGAATCCCGCGGCCGATGATAATTTAAATTAATGTATACAAAATTACCCGATTTTAGTAATTTTAAATATTACTATTATACATTTTATGCATACAAATTATACCCATCCACCCCAAATAAAAATTATGTCAGAGGAAACGCTGTACACCTGGTGACCGTGTCAGCCTGCATGTGCCTGGCCCGCCACAGGAGTCACTACAGCGCGATGGGACAAGGACATCCCTGCCGGCCAAACCCTCCCCTAACTCAGACGACGCTGGGCTAATTGTGTGTCTCTTCATGGGTCTTCATGGGTCTCCCTGTCGCAGCCGGCATGGGTCTCGAATCAGCATTTATAGCAACGCAGTTTGCCCTGCGATGCAGTGTCTTAGACCGCTGCGCCACTCGGGAGGCGCTATCCGCAAAGTTTTTAATGCTTATCAATTGCCTTGCTCAAAGTCTCAAAATACAAAAATACTACACAGGACTCTTAAAGATTTTCATTTAAATGTTAGTTGTTCTAATCACAGAAACAATGACAAAATATGGAAATATAAATAATGAAATGTTCTTTATTTAAAACAGCCCTGCCAGAGAGTAGCTCCAATCGGCCCGAACCCCAAGTAATACATTTGGGCCATATAATTATCACCGGAATCGGCCGATGCCAAGTCATACATTTGGGCCAGGAAACTCACACCGGAATCGCCCCGAGCTCAATCCCGCATCCTAGCCATAAGTGATACTGCCGAAGGCGGCCAGACTCTGGCCACATGACGTCGGCCGAGTGCCCCGACTCTCAACCGGAATCGGACCAGATCCACTGTGCTAGCTGGGCATGCTCCTGCCAGAATTCTAAATATTCCACTTTGTTTACAACAGACATTCAGCGTTGCCATGTCCTCAATTTCCATGCGAAATTGGGCTACTTTAAAAACTATGTAGTGCGTGAAAATGTATTGGTCGCAGGTTGCGGGTTTTTGGGCTACTTCTAAATTGCACCACGGCCGCCATGGGATTTTTCTTAAAAATATAGACCTGCTGTGGCTGACTATCAGGGAGTGAGACAGCCTGTTGCTGAGTGAGTGGTGGGGAAGTGGGGTGTGTGTGTGTCGACTGAGCGCTGCAGCAGACAGCTGAGTCACGTGAGTGAGATGAGACAGAGAAGCACACACACACATCATGACAACGTTTTACCAGTTGTAGGTAGGCTATTTAGATTGTCAATATGGAGACACCTATTTCCAACCCTTTTTCAATAAAACATATTAACACGCTAGAACTGATGCGCATCAAGAAATAAGGCAGGCACAGGAAAACGACTTTACCCGCTCTAGAGCCCATTAGATAAAATCGGAGGTGGTTTAAACTGCATTCTAATGTCAATTTTGCTTAACGAAAACCATATCAAGCGAAAGGTTTTACGCATGCACAATTCTTGGGTCTCGAGCGCTGCGCTGGTGGGCATTTTTTATGGAAGTTAAGGAACTTAGCTTCTGTTATAGGGTAAACTCCCTAATGAAACTAACATTAAATGTGGAGAGTGAGACATATGTTGGCCATTAAGTAGCTACTGTAGCCTACCGTTTGCAATTATTAAAGGCCATGAATAGTTAATGAAATTGGATGTTCTCAATTGTGATCATGGTCACAGTTCTATCACAATTGTCTATCAGCTGTTATTAGAATGAATTAGATTGAAGGTAACAGTCAGTCAGATTGGGCTACAGGTAAAAAACAAACAAACACTGGTTTATGTTGACAAGCATAGACCTATAGTTCATATCTATATTATTAACATGTGATTCTATGATTGAAATTATGACCCATCCTCAGTAGCTGATTCCAGCAGGCTATTGGGCAAACAGAAGCACTTCTTACCTCGAAAAAGCCTCGCTATTCATGTTAAATAAATTTGTCTGTCAACTTGAACTAAGCAAGCTGCTAAATCCTAGGCTACTGAAGGCTATCAGGGGTTATAGGCTACCTACATCTAGCTAACCAAACCATGGTAAAGTTGAATTACAATCATAAACACAGATTTTAATCAGTAAGCCTAGCCTATCTATGCCTATTGAAATTAGAAGTCAATCTCACAAATAGGCCATTTATATCGGTTTGTAGTCTTAACATCTGGCACATAATAACAGCACAATTGCCAGAAAATAGCCTAATATTTATTTTTTGTAGTTCATCCAAGTGTTTCTTGTACAGAGATTTCGAGATCCTCTGTACATCCCTCAAACGCTACTGTTGGATGTATCTATAGTTATGCACATAAGGGATTTTTCACCAATTCAATTTTTTTATTGATCAGGATCCCATTAGCCGACGCCAATGGCAACAGCTAGTCTTACTGGGGGCCGACACATAATGAAAAATACATTACAGACAAAAGACTTTACAATTTACATACATTTAAAAACATTAACATGTAGTGTGTGTGTGTGTGTGTGTGTGTGTGCGTGCGTGCGTGCGTGCGTGCATCTATCAGTTACACATACATGTCAGTACATGCACACAACATAGCAGTTAAACGAGTTCACATCCATTGATGGAAAATGATCTGGCGAGTTTAATAAAGGCAAATTGTCTTTTCTCTTGCGACATAATCCTTTATTAGTCACGTCAACTCACAATAATAATATTTTTTTATGGAAAACTGAATTTAGCTTCATACGTAGTTACAAGTAACATTGATATTCCTTCTTAATTCAATCAATAACGTTATGGGAAAAGGGTTTATTTGATAAATGTGTCAACTTCTCTCTTGCTGCTGAAAAAAAATGGTTAGTTGTAAGGCCTTGTGGGCAGGTTTTGATTAGTCATTTGCCACACAAATTTGGCTAACCTGGCAACCCTGATTGCATCTCATCTGCAGTCATTTAGAGGCATGCTAAGAAATTAGTTGTTTTTAAAACCTGCAAACATAGCTTTACCTGTGGTCTTTAGATGAGGGAAAGTCAAGACAATATCTTCAAGACAATATAAACTTGGGATTGCATATATAGTTACATTAGAGGCAGTGCAGTTTGGGCTACTCAGAGTGGCAATCTCAGCCCACAGGACCAATACCCCAAAAAACATTGCGCTCTCCCAGAAGTTTGGCTGGTGCATAAAACCTGCAAATTCAGATAAAAACAAAGAGGCGTAATGGGTTCGCACTCAAAAATGTCGCAAAATGCTTATTTAATTATTCCATATTTTAATTGTTTTACTGCATCAGGGATAGCGTACATAGACGTTTCGACTTTACAGCCTTCTTCAGTCTTTCATTCATAACAGCATTTGTAAAGAACAACAGATGCAAATTCTTCTAATCAGGGTGGCCACTCATCGGCCAATCAGGGACGTGGCCCCTCTGATCTACCTGTATACAAATTAGTCACAAAAAGATACAGAATATTACGGTATGAGAGCGGGCACCAAGGGCAACTCACGAATCAATCACCCCAGGTGTCCGCTCACCTAAATACATCACATCAATTCATGAGATAGATAGTCAGTGAAGATATGTTATTTATTACTCAACATAAAACCTCTGACAAGCTTGTCATGTCTGACAAGTAATTTTGTCCCTGCATCATCAAAAGAGTGGTCAATTGTTTCATCCCATCAACGACATCTAGAGATATTGTAGAGAACCAACCGGAATATGTTTTAAGATTCTGTAAATCATTGAATGTATTGGAGTGAATGGATACATTGTAAAAATCGTTTGAGCAAAAAAGGTACATCTTCTGAAGTTCTAAAAGCTCTCTGAAAGCACCTGGAAGAATCTCTGCCAGTTGACCTGAGATGCTGCACTCAACCAGTTTGTGGAATTTGGAGAAATCATTGGGATGCAGAACCATGTATTCTATCATAGGTGAAGTGTCATATTGTCGACATCTAAACTGCATTACCACCATAACAATATCTTTTAAAAAAAAATAGAGGCAACCTTCATAAGTCATCATGCATTTCTCACTTGTCCAACCAGAAACCCAGATGATCCAAAAAGCCAAAACTCCAAACATAGTGACACTGATGAGCCTCATCCTTCCAGAGGACTACAAATATCTGATGTATACAGTTAGGTTGGTCATTTTATGGGAAATTCAAAAGACCCAATGACAGCAGAGTTGATCACACACACACACACACACACAAAGGAGAACCGGTTAGACTTTGACTGTACCAACACAAAAGGATGCAACAGTAAGTTTTATTTCAGGTTACTCTCAACTCTCACTTGTTCTAAATCTTATCTTAATTAAGCATCTTTGCTGGTTAGGTGTGCCTTGAATTCTAAATAAACCACTGACAGTGTCACCAGCAAAGCACCCCCACACCATCCCACCTCCTCCTCCATGCTTCACGGTGGGAACCACACATGCGAAGATCATCCGTTTACCTATTCTGCATCTCACAAAGACACGGCGGTTGGAACCCAAAAATCTCAAATTTAGACTCATCAGACCAAAACAAAGATTTCCACCCGTCTAATGTCCATTGCTCGGGTTTCTTGCCCCAAGCAAGTCTCATCTTCTTATTGGTGTCCTTTAGTACTGGTTTCTTTCCAGCAATTTGACCATGAAGGCCTGATTCACGCAGTCTCCTCTGAACAGTTGATGTTGAGATGTGTCTGTTTATTTGGGCTGCAATTTCTGAGGCTGGTAACTCTAATGAACTTATCGTCTGCAGCGGAGGTAGCTCTGGGTCATCCTTTCCTGTGGCAGTCCTCATGAGAGCCAGTTTCATCATAGCGCTTGATGGACTGTTGTTTCTCTTTGATTATTTGAGCTGTTCTTGCCATAATATGGACTTGGTATTTGACCAAATAGGGGTATCTTCTGTATACCACCCCTACCTTGTCACAACACAACTGATTGGCTCAAACGCATTAATAAGGAAATAAATTCCACAAATGTACTTTTCATAAGGCACACCTGTTAATTGAAATGCATTCCAGGTGACTACCTCATGAAGCTGGTTGAGAGAATGCCAAGAGTGTGCAAAGCTGTCATCAAGGCAAAAGGCTGGCTACTTTGAAGAATCTCAAATATAAAATCTATTTTGATTTGTTTAACACTTTTTTGTTACTTCATGATTCCATATGTGTTATTTCATAGTTTTGACGTCTTCACTATTATTCTACATTGTAGAAAATAGTAAAAATAAAGAAAAACCTTTGAATGAGTAGGTGTGTCCAAACTTTTGACTGGTACTGTATGCCCGCATAATGCTTACCTCATTATTCAATGTGTTAAATGTTTTACTGCATTAGGGATAGCGTACATACACGTTTTGGCTTTACAGCCTTCTTCAGTGGGTAGGTACAATTTTCTTTTATTCAAAACAGAATTTGTAAAGAACAACAAATGCTTCTAATCAGGGTTGCCACTCATCGGCCAATCAGGGACCCGGGCAGTTCATAAATCAATCACCCCAGGTGTCCGCTCACCTAAATACATCACATCAATTCATGATGTCAGTGAAAAATGTACCATTTCTGAAGTTCTAAAAGAATTTGGAGAAATCATTGTGATGCCAAACCGTGTCTTCTCTCATATCGACTCACAGAGTCTGGATGGAAGTGGGTAACATGGCGAGATGAAGTGTCATATTGTCGACATCCAAGTTGCTTACGGTAACGTTACCACCATAACAATATCTGGTAAAAAAAAGGCAACCTTCCTCCATAATTCATCACGCATTTCTCACTCATCCAACCATAAACCTAGATGATCCAAAGAGCCAAAACTCCAAACATAGTGACACTGATGAGCCTCATCCTTCCAGAGGACTACAAATATATGATGTATACAGTTAGGTTGGTCATTTTGGGAGAAATCCAAAAGACCAATGATAACGGAGTTGGTCACACACACACACACACACACACACACACACACACACACACACACACACACACACACACACACACACACACATTGACTGTACCAACACAAAAGGATGCAACAGTACGTTTTATTTCAGGTTAATCTCAACTCTCACTTCTTCTAAATATTACCTTAATTAAGCATCTTTGCTGACTGAAAATATGACTGCTGATAGATAACCTCTGTTCATTCCTCTTTCTCTGTTATGTTTTTCCAGTGAATCAATATTTTTTTTTTTTACAGAAATACATAGAGCAGAATATATAGTTGGGTAACACTTTGCCTTACAGTACCAATAGTTACATCCAATATGGACAACACTGCTATATTGGGTCACAAGCCAGGTATCCCAATAATCCAACTCCATAAGGATTCCACCCTGTTTTCAAAGTAAAGCATCCAGTCACAGGAGGCGTGTTGCAATGTGTTGTAGTGATAAGAAAAAGCCTGATGAAAGTTACTCTGTGAGTAATATATAGTATACAACTTTCTCTATTAATTTTCCAAGTTTATGGTATGCCCCTTGTCAATCATTTCAGTATGCCAGGATAACAACCTCTCCCTCAACGTGATCAAGACAAAGGAGATGATCGTGGACCACAGGAAAAGGAGGGCCGAGCACGCCCCATTCTCATCGGGGCTGTATTGGAGCAGGTTGAGAGCTTCCAAGTTCCTTGGTGTCCACATCACCAACAAACTATCATGGTCCAAACACACCAAGACAGTCGTGAAGAGGGCACGACAATGCCTATTCCCCCCCGGGAGACTGAAAAGATTTGGCATGGGTCCTCAGATCCTCAAAAAGTGCTACATCTGCACCATCGAGAGCATCCTAACTGGTTGCATCACCACCTGGTATGGCAACTGCTACAGAGGGTAGTGCGTACAGCCCAGTACATCACTGGGGCCAAGCTTCCTGCCATCCAGGACCTCTATACCAGGCGGTGTCAGAGGAAGGCCTTAAAAATTGCCAAAGACTCCAGCCACCCTAGTCATAGACTGTTCTCTCTGCTACCGCACGGCAAGCGGTACCGGAGCGCCAAGTCGAGGTCCAAAAGGCTTCTTAACAGCTTCTACCCCAAAGCCATATGACTACTGAACAACTAATCAAATGGCTACCCAGACTATTTGCATTGAACCCCCACCCCCTTGTTTTACACCCCTGCTACTCGCTGTTTGTTATCCATTATCTATGCATATTCACTTCACATATTATCTAAATTACCTCAACTAACCTGTACCCCCACAAATTGACTCGGTACCAGTACCCCCTGTGTATAGCCTCGTTGTTGTATTGTTGCTCTTTTAATTTTTACCTTAGTTTATTTATTTAATATTTTTCTGAACTATTATTTTTCTTAGAACTACATTGTTGGTTAAGGGCTTGTAAGTAAGCATTTCACTGTAAGGTCTACACCTGTTGTATTCGGCACGTGACAAATACAATGATTTAACTTGATTGATCAAGTTTATTATCCTATCATATACCCCTTGTCAATCATTTTGGTGTGCATCTTTAACTCTTGCTTGATAAGGGCAAAACTGCCGTACACTGACTTGCACTGACCTGACCTGACCATATGGTGAGGCTCTGGAGTCATGCTTCTATTGGACTCGAATCTAGAGTCTGAGGAAATCAAGAACATATCATTCACTACTGCGCATCTTAAACTTTATTGTGAATATTGAAGTTACATAAAAAATATGACTTGCTGTATCTGAGTGGACTACAGAAGTACAGTAGGTTTACACTTATCTATAATCAAAACATTTAATGATTTGCTGTCAAATCCGTACATCCTAATTCAGTATTGCAGTTATATATTAACAAAAACCAGTATGAAACTCGATATCATTTACGTTAGGCATTTACATACATTTCTATTTCTACAACCAGAATTATGAATCTAGTGAACTAAAGTGTTGTAAATTGATACAAATGTCAGATTTGCAGAGTGCAACTTCTCAAAATACAACGGTCCTGACAAGAAAGATATTGATAAATCATGGCATTTCTGAAATAAAGTAGGTATACTGAACAATACTGTATTAAAAAACAGGACAAAGGTTTTGCCTCTAGAATATCAATATAACATGATGTTAGACAACCTGTACAACATAAACACATACAACAACATTCAAACATTTGAACAAACCCTTTCATAAAGTGTTACGGCAGTCCATATTGATATTATAGTGCTTCAATGCACATTTGAATTGCATAAGCAGCCCACAGTTTCTATTTCTGCTACTTTACTATCTCTAGATTTTCTACATCACTTGACCCCATTTTCAATTCGGCATCAACAAGACAACCATTTACAAGTAATGCAAACTATAAAGCTCCAGATTATACATTTCATTTATAATATATACACCACATACATTCTTAGTAATATTGCACAAAATGACTCAAGTGGATCATGATGAATCCCAAATGAGGAATTACAACGAAGAGAGAGTGAAGGCTACAAATGGATTTTGGATACATTCACAGATGCAAGAAGAGGTGGGTGAGGAGGGAGCTGCAGTTGGGTGGGGGATGACTTGGATGAAGACCAGGGCCGGCTCCAGGCGACATTGTGTCCTCGGCCCTGATGAGGACACAAAATATCACCAGGAAGAGAAATAATCTGAGAAGGTGGAAGATGATGCAGAGGTACTCTAACTTGAAATACTCGACCGGTAACCTTAATATAGTTGGTACTTTGATAAATTGATGTTTGATGTCTACTTTGCTTAGTGCTCTTTACTGAATGAGTTTCACAAAAATTATTGACTGACAGACTGTGATTCTTACTGTATCTATGTACTGAACTTGTGTCACCCTTTTATCATACAGTAGGAGGCAGAAGACAATGCAAAATGAATCCACTCATACAACATACATACACGCCCACCACTGTTAACTTAAATGTATCACACATACACATATTCATAAATACAGTGCACTTGCACCAACATGCATTAGGAAAATGACAAAGTAACACAAGTCAGAAGACATACTGGTAGACATACACACACACACACAAGACCCTTCCACACACACACACACACACACACACACACACAGTTTATGAGTGGCAGCAGCCAGCACTTTTCATCTCCTTGTTAACATAATCCTGAAGCTGAAATTTTGGTTCATCAGGCTCCTTCATCGACCTGTGCTTCAGCTCTCTGAGAGAAAGACAGAGACCAGAGACATTGAAAGATTAAATCTCACATAGCATATTTACTGCATAGGCTATCTTGATTCTGTGTTTTTACTTCATAATCACATACATGACAAAACAAAAGGCAATGATTGACATGTCATCTCTAAGGAACGCAGCACTGGTAAACATCCTACTCACTTGGCCACAGCAGTGAATGCCAGCTCCACATTCAGGCCAGACTTAGCACTGGTCTCCATGAAGGGCACCCCAAACACCTGCACAGTGGAGAGCGAGAGTCCTCTAAGTTTTAGTGTACAAGGTACCTGGTGTGCGTGTGTGTGTGAGAGAGATATAGGAGTTTTGTCAGGAATTTTGTATATCGTTATTATTACACAGCCTGACAATAAAAAGGGCATCGGACGTCCATCTCCCTTACAACCATGTACAGTAATTTACTGTTTCAAGCCTGGGAACTCATCAGAGCGGACTGATGTTGAAAATTGAGTTAGCGAACTCACTTCAGAGACTCCAAACAATAATAACAGAAGGTGCTCCTATGAATACCTAATGAGAGAGATCAACACACCCGGACTGTTTTAGTGGGGATTCATGTGTCTGTGCGGACTAAAATAGATGGAAACCTGGACATCAAAAGGGTCAATACTGTGTGTGTGATTTTGAGTTTGTGTATTTAATTTGTTAATAACAGCTCACCTTGGCCAGTTTCTCTCCCTCCTCTCTCTTCACCACTCTCTCATGTGCCACATCAGCCTTTAAGAGAACACAAAAAGCTCCTGAAAACTATATTCTTTCATCTATTCTCTTTCATCATCTACTTACACTAACACAGTCCTCTTTTATTTTCTGCATGCAGTGACACAAATATATCTACCTCTTTCTTTCGTTCTCCCTCTCTCAATTCATAGTAATGCACTCATCATCCATCCATCCTTCCCTATCTACCTCTTTCTTTCTCTCAAGTCATAGTAATGCAATTATTATCCATCCATTAATCTGTACTTCCAGTGGGAGGGCTGACCTTGTTGCCCAGCAGCATTAGCACCACATCCTGCTGAGCATACTCATGGATCTCTGTCAGCCATGCCTGGAGAGAGGGAAGGAGAGATGGAGAGAGAGAGAGGGGGCAGAGAGAGCAAGAAAGAGAGAGAGAGAGCGAGTGAGAGAGGGAGGGAGGAGAAAGAGATACAAATAAAAAGGTTAGGACCTGAGAATGTGAAAGTGAACCTGGTGGAAGAGAATCTAAGGAATCACGCAAGACAATACGTTGAAAAAGAAGATGAACAACAATCAGTCGAAGAAGCACAAGAAGTTGGAAGACGGAAATTATAGAAGAGCGTGGAGTACAACCCCTTCCTGACAATGCTAATGAAACATACTATATTGTTAGATGGTGTTCATCACCTGCAATCTCAGGGGAATCAATTACACAAAGAAAGAAAAAAAGACTAGAGTTTTAATGAGCAGACAAACAGTACTGAGCTTCAATGCAACATCCACAGAACCCCAAAACAAAGAACACTAGTTGTCTCCCCTATTCTCAGTTTGAGTAGTGCACTACTTCCATCTTCCTTTGTTCTCTCCCGCAATCTGTCTTATTTTAATTACAGGTTAGTGGTCCCTGGCCTCCGTGTTAGCTCTTCTGGTTAAATAGAGGTTAGTGTGTCTGGGGAACCATGATAGATTTCATAAAGGAACCAGACAAACACACTGTCATTACTCTTTCTATGAGTCCCCTCTGTTCACACCCCTCCCTCTCCATCATTTCATTATCTGTGCATTAGGATGGTCCACTCCATCTCCTCGCTCTTGCTTTCTTTCTCTCTATATCTATTTACTCTCTCTCCCTCTTGCGCTCTCTCTTTCTCTCTATTTACTCTTGCTCTCTCCTTCTACTCTGTCTCTCTCCTCTAAGCAGCTCCACACAACCCTTGTTCCTCAGGACTAAACGCCCCAGGTCTTCCTACAATCTGATTGGGAGTCTCAGGTACACCTGAAAGCAGAAGCTCATGGGACACGCACTGGCACATTGTTCCTGTAATTGGTTTTGATGGCAGGAGGCTGAATAGAACCCTAATGAGAGTTAGGAGAGGGAGAGGACAGGAAAGGGAGAGGACAGGAAAGGGACAGGAGAGGAAAGAGAGAGGAGAGGAGATAAGATGACAAGATAAGAGAAGAGAAAAGAAGAGAAGAGAAAAGAGTGAACACATGAGCTAGCCATTTGTC
The DNA here is from genome assembly GCA_003317085.1 of Hucho hucho. NCBI lineage: Eukaryota > Metazoa > Chordata > Actinopteri > Salmoniformes > Salmonidae > Hucho > Hucho hucho. The sequence goes on from QNTS01000842.1 coordinate 399,646, forward strand.
CTGCTGTGCAGAGCTCCATGTGTAAACTCATGCTAATGATAGCAGTTTTTCTCTGTCTCTGCTTATTTAATGACAGAGTTCTGGCCTACATTAGTGTTTTTCATTAACCCACAAAATAATGAGACATATTGTCAGTATGGTAATTCCTATCCATTAGGCCTAACTGTAGGGCTGCGGGCAGAGTGCTCAGTGCAGGGAGGGAGGGTTGCTAGACAGCTTGTGTTCAGAGATTGTGCCCAAAGCTATCGTAGTGTGTCAGCTAAGTGTGTGTGTGTGTGTGTGTGTGGCCGTGTCCGTGTGTGCATGCGCATGTGCAGCTTTAATTAACAGAAAGTAACAAACAAAAATCTACAAAAAATCTATTTGAAAGTCTGTTTGACTTCCATCTTGCTCCTTGGTAGTCACTGTCCTATCACTGTGATAAGGAGACCAAGAATGGATGGAGAAGGCCAGCTCCTCCTCTTTCTCAGCTGGAGTCACACTTGTGCGCACAGAGATGTTATAACAAGCACGCACGTATACACACGCACACATACTGTATAGGAAAATGCTTATCCCTGTTACAGTTTAATTCCTTATTCTAAACACCTGGGCTCTCGCTTTGTTCTGGTATCACTAAATGATATTAAACAAGCTGCACATATATTACCGCCTAAAGCCCTCTTCAATTAGACCCCCTTCTGATACAGTACTTCCCTGAAAACAGCCATCCAACCATAACCTGGATACTGTTAAAGTAGGACTGCTGAATTTCAATTACAACTGACACACCAAAGCTTAAAGGGATAGTTCCCTGACATTAGATATGTAAATATATATATATTATATATATATAAATCCATATGATTTATTTAGTGGCCAGTTTATCTAAAGCAAAGTTTAAAATTGCAGTTTCTCCCTGTCCATAGAAAGATTAAGGTAAGGAAACAAATATCTAAATACATAATTTCGCCAAACTCTCCCGGTAAGTTGCTATTATTGTACTGTGTGTATACTATATGCTGTATGAGAAAGGAGTCCTACCTGTAAAGCCTTACGTTTCTGCAGTTAACACCTGACTTATCGCCAAAGAGTGATGCACGTATGTGTGTGTGTGCTTTCATTGATGATAACTGAGGCATTTGGATAGATAGAGTCTATGTGCAACTGCAGAATTTCTGCACACATATTAGCATGCTCTTGCAAACTCAAAAACTCATCAGCAATGATAAATAGTGCACATTTCCCTGAAGATGTCTTCAGGGAGGAAAATACACAAAACACAAGAGCTCCAAACTGTGATCTGAATTTCAATGAGAGGAAGGTGACTGGAATAATGTCAGAAGTTTAAAGGGAGAGGACAAGTGTGAGACATCACATATCCAACTGATATACTGTACGCTTTATGTATAGTGCATGAATATGTTATGGGTAGTAAATAAACTGGAAAGCACTAAAATCTCCTCAATGCTCAATCACTGGGGGTATGGACTGAAGAGTGATAAACTCTCGTGAACAGATCTTTGAAAACATAACTGGTACCGTAAAATCTGTCAGGAAGGAATGGGATATGTGGGATAACGAGCAACAGTAGTTCCGGTGTTTAGATTTTTTTGTCACTGGTTATTTGGACAAACTACGATTTCGCAGGTGTTAGCATCTTTCGAATTTCTGAAGGGGAGGGGAAATTCGGCCAGTAGCTTGCAAAGACAGAGGGTGGACCTCCTCGTTCCGGTTTCACACTTTGTTCTAACATCTCTTGATCCCTTCTCTTAACACATATGGACCCAGAACATAATCGAGCAGCTGACCAATTACGCAAGACTTTAGTTCTGAGTTAACCGAGATTAGTCCACTGAAAACGAGGGCTCTTGGTTGGTTGCACTGATGTCCTTGCACAGTGCATTAAAAAGAACATCTGCAGTCATATGCTGGTGAACTCTGCAAGGCACCAGGAATCAATGTGATCTCGACTATACATTTTTCAGTAATTCAACTGTAGACAATGTGAAAGATAGTTCTATATTTCTGGGCAACAACTGTGTGTGAGTGCGCTTGGGTGTGTCAGAAATAGAGAGCGCGAGATTGAGAGAGCGAGAGAGCGAGAGAGAGAGAGAGAGAGAGAGAGGGTTACTAAAGCGACAAAGAGAAAAATACAGTACAGGCACATTATCTTGACAATCAGCCAAAAAGCACAATGAAATTGAGTACTGTGGGGGCGAACTCTCTCCCTCTCTCTCCCCCTTTCTCCCTCTCTCTCCCCCTCTCTCTCTTTCTCTCTGGTCAGGACCGGTTCTCCATCAGCCCAGTGGACCCGGCTGCGGCTGCAGCTGCAATCAGGCTCATTGTATCAACTGAATGGAGGTGGTGATTCTCCAAAAACCCATGCTGAACGCAGAGGCTCAAAGCTGGGGAGAGCATAGTTCTGGGGAGAGCAGAGTATAATGGAAGAGAAGTATGAATAAGCATAGAGAGAGGGAGAAAGGGGGGGAGAGAGAGGGAGAAAAAGTTCGCCCCTACAGTACTCAATTTCACTGTGCTTTTTGGCTGATTGTCAAGATAATGTGCCTGTACTGTATTTTTCTCTTTGTCGCTTTAGTAACCCTCTCTCTCTCTCGATTAAAATGCAGATGTTTTATTTTTTTTGTAGGAGTACTGTACAAGTCTGATACGTTTTTTTTGTATTTGCCAAAAGCAAAATTAAATTAAATCTAGGCTTCTTCCCCCAGGAATAGGAACGCTGATGTGTCAGACAAACCAGACTAATAGACCAAAGATGCTTTAGAGAGAGAGAATGTAGCAGGTGCTGGAATATGTGCTGTAGGCAGGCGAGTAGATGGATTATGCCACACAGTACCTCTAACACATGCTACACATACGTGACTCACCACCTGGATTCAGTCTTATGTAGCAAAATTTGAAATTGTATTTTTTACATTGGATAAAAGTAGACTCAGAGCTACAAAATGGTATATCATACACTGCAATTTGAGGAACAATGGGAAAGTAATTCTGCTTTGAAAGTTGATCAACTCATAAACTCCCTTTTGAGAAAATGGCCTTTGAATGTTTTGGTATCTAGTGAAGAGCTCTTCTTTGTCTACACCCATTCAGCATCGTTCCCACCCTCTTAAGCTTTAGCCCCACCCATCTCGTTTCACAAGGGCTTTATAAATACATTTGATTGAAATTTGAATGATTCTATATGGCAGACCAATCCGAACTCCTCTCTCGGCATGTCCAGCCCACTCATTATCTCAGTCAATCATGGCTGTGGCTTAACCAACAAGGCTCGTAATTTAACAATTGTATTCATATTTACAGATGGCACACAAGTTTGTTATTAAGGCACATGAAAGTTCACATGTTCGAGAAGGCTGCCAAAAAACGCATTTTGATAAAAATATATGTTCAAACGTCTCTCCTGTGAAGCCTCGACTTGCGACATACGCCTAGTTTCCTGAATCGGGTCACATATGGTAAGAAAGAAATACACACACACACCCAGCACTATCCTCCAAGCTTGAGGCCTCCATGTGAGTCATTTAAATTACAGTTAACTAATGTTTAGCCAGGGCCCATTGTTGAGTTGTCAACAACAGTCCCTTCTGTGCCAAGGCTTACGACTGGTTTGTGGCCACCCAGCAAACCAGGAACATTCCTAGAACATTAGCTAAGATTCCTATTAAGTTCTTGTTAGGGTCTTTATCTAACACTAAGACATTCAAATAATGTTTTTGATAACAATTTTATGAAACATTGAATTTGGCCTTACATCTATTAGCCCATAGAAAAGCCAGGTTCTTTCTAGAACCATAGAAAGAACCTGGCTTGCTGACAACTTTGGCCATTCCGTCTGTTTTCTTTGATATCAATGATTTTTTTTTAGATAAACAGATAATTTTTGAATGGTAACTGTGTTAAGGGCATTGTTTAGGGTGGTTTGAGGAGTACTGGAAAGGTGTGACACCATGTTACAATAGGCCATACGTATTCAGCAGACCTCCCACTGTCCCCACTTTGATTATGTTATAGCATATACTGTAGCTATGATGAGCTATCTCGCTCAAATGCAGACAATGACCCAAAACACACTGCCGCCCGGGTTTGCATTGCTAATGAGGGCATAAACTGCTAAAGCACTGCTTTGCTTTATCTTGGCCAGGTCGCAGTTGTAAATGAGAACTTGTTCTCAACTGGCCTACCTGGTGAAATAAAAAAAACGTTAAAAAAAACTGGGTCAAGACGCCAGCAGAGTAAGTAGACCTACAACACTTTCTCACAGCACATTACTCAACACTAGTGAGACTCAACTTGCCTATGGTAGGCCTAAAGTATATCTAAAAATATGTTTTTCATCTCTACATGTAGGTCTCCTGATTAAAACCCGATCAAACTTGTTTGGCATCAACTGAAAACATTAATCCGTAACTCTGCCAAGCCAACAAGCCAAGATGAACAAGATGAACTGGTGAAGGCCATCAAGAGGTTTTGGCTTGAGAAACTGATGATACAACAATGCAACAAATACATTGATCATCTAAGCAAGGTTTTACCCGTGGTCGTGGAGCTAGGGGGAAGTGCAACTAATATGTAGCTGAGAGGTAGTTGAAATAAACATTTGCATTTTGAAAGAGTCTTTTGTATCATTATTTTATTTGTGAAAATATAAAGATGTTGATGAACAAATACTGTTTATGTGTCTTCTGGAAATACAGTACCAGTCAAAAGTTTGGACACCTACTAATTTCCTTATTTTCTACATTGTAAAATAATAGTGAAGACATTAAGACTATGAAATAACACATAGGGAACACATACATATTTTATATTTAAGATTCTTCAAAGTTGCCACCCTTTGACTTGATGACAGCTTTGCACACGCTTGGCCTTCTCTCAATCAGCTGCATGAGGTAGTCACCTGGAATGCATTTCAATTAACAGGTATGCCTTGTTAAAAGTTCATTTGCAGCCAAGGTCTCAGCATATATGGGAACTCCTTCAAGACTTTTGGAAAAGTATTCCAGGTGAAGCTGGTTGAGAGAAACCCAAGAGTGTGCAAAGCTGTCATCAAGGCAAAGGGTGGCTACTTTGAAGAATCTAAAATATAATTATATTTTGATTTGTTTAACACTTTTTTGGTTACTACATGATTCCATGTGTTATTTTATAGTTCTGATGTCTTCACTATTATTCTACAATGTAGAAAATAGTAAAAATAAAGAAAAACCCTTGAATGAGTAGGTGTGTCCAAACTTTTGACTGGTACTGTATATAAATAATTACCTATTATAAGGTTGATTTGATTATTATGTGGATTATACTAAATTGACATATTTGTAGGTTGTTGATGGAATTTTCATAATGGCAAATCAGGTCTGTGATACTGATACATTTCTAACTTTAGTCTTGTATCAGGTGAACTGTTGTGTCCTCACATTTGGTCTGATCATTGCCCCATAATCTCCAAAGTGTTCTTTCAATTGCTATTTCAATATCTATCATTCATTCGTTCAAGCATTTTATTCATAACACAAAATAACAAAGGGAACCTTGAATACAATTAAACAATTAATGAACCGCAACACGTGAGTCTCGGGTTCATATTGTATTTCACAACCTCTGCAGGTGTTTGGAGTTGCCTATAATGTACGCAATTGAGCAAAATAATAGGCTTACTCATTTATTTCGGCCTCATAATTCCACAGCCCTATTGTAGCCTAACCAATATCCCAACGGAGATCTGACATTGACATCAAGGGTCATTGACAATAAGAACTTGTTCTTAACTGACTTGCCTAGTTAAATAAATGTAAAATAAAATAAAAATAAATGGGTGGATGGCTTCTTTTGTATTCCAATTTATGGGAAAGGCTGCTAAACCATTTCCACCTGGCCCACAGCGTTGTAGTGTACTTACTAGGGATGCAATGGTACAGTGGGCCCACGGTTCGGTATGTAGCACCGTTTGTGGGCCACAGTAATGGTACGGTTTGTGTATCTTTATATTTAAACAATTAACTCTTTATTTTGCCTATAGACAAAACTTTCCATTCGGAAAATGGCAGCATGACTGACTAGGCCATCTCCCAATCCAGTATATAGTGAACAGTCACAGTGAGGTAGCTTTTGAGTTGCTCTGGAGGTCCAACTATCAGTGGAGAGAGCTAGGTGCCTGTCTCAATTCGTTTTCAATTTCTCTCCGTGATGTTTCATAGAGTTTGGAAAATACTTTGCTGCTGAAATGTGTGCTGGAGGACACATTGTAAAACGGTTAAAAAAAATTAATCAGGTGACAAAATACCGAGTCAGTAACCACCAAATAGTGCTGCAAATCTATGAATACTCCCACTGCTTTCGTTATTTCTTTGTTTTTCTGAACTTGTCGCAAATTCTTGTTGGAAGGCAGCAGCGAGAGATTGTTGTGTTTTCGCTAACGAGTGGACTCTCCTTGCTCCACCTGCAAGGAATAAGGCCGGGTGATGGCGACGTAAATGACATCATGTTAGAAGTGTTTCCACTCGAGTTGCCGACAGTGGCAAAGCAATGCTTGCAGACTGTACTTTGTTTGTTTATGGTCTTCTTACCCTGGTAATCGTATTGAACGCTGAATCCAAAATGTTCCCACACAGCGGATTTGAAAGACGTCGGTGCGTCTTCAAATTTGCTTCTCTCTGTCTTGTCACGTTGGAGTTGAGAGAATATTTGTTTTTAGTTTCCCCTCTCTTCATGGGGCCCCTTTAGGGAGGTTTTCTATTGAGATGTCATTCCAAATCGTCCATTGGTTGTTTAAGTGGGAGGGGGTTGCAGTCACTGCGGTTGCCACATTTTGAGACATTGCAGTGGAGTAAAGTTTGTCGGCCCTCAGGAGCCCCCTAACGGCCACAAGCTGCGTGTCTGGTTCTCTGGATCTGAATGTACGACATGCGTGTAGTCCGCAGCGTAATAATCACATTTTGGAAATTATAGGAAAATGACAGGCATACCGTAATTCCGCGGTTCACGTGTGCGTATTGAACCGTAGGGGGCGTACCGAAGGGTTCGATAACATACTGTGTACCGCTGCATCCCTAGTACTTACAGTATAGCGCACTTTCACTCCATGCTCCACCAGATACTCCTTTCTATTGTTGTTATCTATTCGGTAACATTCCACAAGTAAATGTAATAAATAAAACAGATCAATTAATTAGCTTAGGTCTTGAAAATATACTTTTTTGAGTTGTATTTTATCTGTGCCTAGTAGTCGAGGGCAAATGACTGCGCCATCAACTTGTTTATTTAGCAGACATCACTTGCTGCTTATATTCAGTCAACACATATATTTTAAGAAAATCATGGAATATAACTGAGCATTTTTGTTTCACTTAGAATAAAAACCTTGGGGTAACAACAGTTTTAGTAAGTAATATGCTACAGTCCAGTTACAGCTTCTTCGGATGGAGTAGAAACAAAAAAATAAGTGTATTTTTTCGTGTGTGCTGGACAGAAGAATAGCAATTCTTACACTATTGTTCTAAATTCAATCACACTCTTCTTCTTCATCCTCATCATTCAGTTAATTCAAATTAAATTGCGAAGTCATGCACAATTATCAGTTTCTATTTGGTTTATATTGCACATTCGTTGACAGCATTCATTCAGGTAGAGACACATTAGTGCCTTGGGACCAACACTTTACACTGTACCCAAAAGGATAATCAGCATTCTAACTCCCCCTTGCGGTGGTCTTGAGCAATGAAGCAGTCACGCAGGGTAACGTACTAAACCACAAATTACTTCAATGTCCCGCGGTATGATCTCAAAACATTTAATTGAGGAACCACTGTACAAAATGTGGCCCTTCTTGAAATGAGGAGCCTGCATGGTCATCACCATAGACCCGGACACCCCAAGCCTCTCATAATGTTGGATGTCAGTGGTTGACCCTGTGTAGACTATAATGTACTGGACAAATCCTGTCTTTACGTCGCACATAAAAGAACTTGACCACAAACCAGTGCCTTTTGGAGGGAATATATTGATGGAACCCCAGCCTGCCCTTCCATACCATCAGGCTCGTCAATGCATAGGTCCTTGTATGGCACAAAGACCAGACTGAATGCTGATGTCAGGCTGGTAAGAATTGTCTTATTTTGTGTAAGGGGCCATTTAGGTTGGAAGTAGCATTTTTGACGAAATGCAGGCATCACAGCAGAACTAGGAAGCGGCCTTGGGAAAAGAGCGTGGCAAAGAAGGGAATTGCAACATAGGATCCGTGCTCCAGTATTCCATTTAGTTTTTTGTTATTTAGCAGACCCTCTTATCCAGAGTGACTTACAAGTGCAATTAGGGTTAACTTCTTAGGGAGCGGCTCCCGAGGTGACGGTTTTGGAGAGTCTGGCGTGCCCAAAGTAAAATACCTCCCACTCAGGCCCAGAAAATAGGATATGCACATAATTAGTACTATTGGATAGGAAACACTCTGAAGTTTCTAAGAGTGTTAAAATATTGTCTGTGAGTATAACAGAACGGATATAGCAGGCGAAAACCCANCGCTGTGGTTTTTTCCTTTCCTATCGTCCAGTTTATAATCCGGTTGAAATATTATAGTAAATATACATAAAAGTGTTCCTAAGGATACATTATCAATGATGTTTGATTGTTCTTGGACAAGTGTATAGGTATAGGTTGAACGAGTTCTCTTCACGGTTCAATGGGCGAGTGGACGCTGTATTTTATGAACATAATGCGGCAACCAAACAGAGATTTATGGATATAATAAATGACTTTTTCTAACAAAAGAACCATTGGATGTCTTCGTTGGACACTTGGGAAGCCCTCAGCAGAAGTTCTTCAAAAGGTAAGAGACTTGTTTTCGCTGTGAAATGTGTTTTGTGTGAACCGCGATGGTTTATGAATTTATGCTAATGGAAAAATATTGGAGGTGCTACCCTCAAAGAATCAAATGTAGTGCTTTCGCCGTAAAGCCTTTTTGAAATCTGACAACGCTGTGATATTGCCTAGAAGCAGAGCTTTTGATGACTATGCAACACTTGTATATTGATGAATGTTTAATAATTCAACTTTTGGATTTTGAATTTGGCGCCTTGCATTTCACCGGGTAGTGTCGCTAACGCTAGCGCCCCACCACTCCCTAAGTAGTTAAGTGCCTTTCACAAGGGCACATTGACAGAGTTTTCACCTAGTTGAATTGGGGATTTGAACCAGCAACTTTTTGGTTACTGGCCCAATGCTCTTAACCGCTAGGCTACCTGCCTCCCCCTTATGGGGTTCTTCTTTACTATTCCCATGAGAAGGACTGTCACCAGGAAGGTATAGATTTCAGTAATTGTGGTTGCCACCCATTTAGCAATCTTCGCCCGCACTCCTGGCTCTCTCTTCTCCTGTAGCTCCAAGGCATAGCGATTGGTCTCCTCCACTATGTCTCCCACCAGCTCCTTTTTCAGAAACAGCTTGAAGCACTCTGCCTCAGATGGAGATGGCAAGGGGCTTTGCAGTCCAGACTGGCATGCATCAAAGCCAACAGCAGGGCTAGGGGGTGAAATGGGTCCTCAGATTCACGGTTCGCAATGGCCACAAGGTTGGGGGGCATCTCCTCACTGTCACTGTCAGAATCTGATTCTTCACTTTCATACTAAGACTCATGGAAGGTTAGGATAATTAACGTGGCAGGTTAGGTGAATTAACGTGGCAGGTTAGGAGAACTAATAAGGCAGGTTAGGTGAATTTACATAGCAGGCTAGGAGAATGAGGTTAAGGTTATGAAAAGGGTAAGGGTTAGGCTTAGCTACAATGCTACAGTTGTCAACAACTGTTGTCCCTGACGCGACCACTAGAGAGAGCTGTTGTAGGCCTACTCCATCTAGCCACAACAGTAGAAATGTAAACACACCATCTGTTGTGACAAGTCATGAGTATCCTAACACTGACACAATAAATCACTATCAGAAAATGGTTTGTGTGATAACTATTTATTTATTTACTGTTTAATTCACATTTTCAAGTACTAGTGACAAATCCTGCATTCAGATTCTTGCATAGATTGTAATGGACACATATAATGTGCGTAAAATACTTTTTTTTGGTTGTACTGATTATGATGAGCTAATGCTAAGCTAATTGCCAGCAATGTGTGTTATATGTTATAACAATGTTATAACAAAACAAGGCGAAAGGGAGGTTCACAAGTAAACCTCAGGAAGTGAATGATGGTAGACTACACACCCCATTCAACATACATACTGCAAACAGACCCAACTCATCTTGTCACCTCTTCTTATCTTTGGTTGATGCGGAAAAACAAACATGGCAGTGTGCAAAAAACATTACCCACTTTTAGAAAGTGTTTTACTCAATTATTTAGATCACTGGTGAGCACAACTGTGATGTGATGAACTGTAAAGAACAATTGCTATTAGCTAATTCATATGATGATTCTGTGAGCCGAGAGATAAATATGTCCACTTGTGTTAGCTCACTCTTTCCTCAGTTAGCACTAGGACTAATGTAGCTTACATTTTCCAATTTGGATGAGACTTCTGTGAATGTCTTTTAAAAAAAAATAAAAATGCACTTTTATTTAACCAGGTAGGCTAGATGAGAACAAGTTTACAACAGCGACCTGGCCAAGATGAAGCACAGCAGTTCGACACATACAACAATAAAGAGTTACACATGGAATAAAGGCAATAATACAGTCAATAATACAGTAGAATTTTTTTTTTAAAAGTCTATATACAGTGAGTGCAAATGAGGTAAGATAAGGGAGGTAGGGCAATAAATAGGCCATGGTGGAGAGGTAATTACAATATAGCAATTAAACACTGGAATGGTAGATGTGCAGAAGATGAATGTGCAAGTAGAGATACTAGGGTGCAAAGGAGCAAGATAAATACATAAATAGAGTATGGGGATGAGGTAGTTGGATGGGCTGTTTACAGATGGGCTATGTACAGGTGAAGAGATCTGTGAGCTGCTCTGACAGCTGGTACTTAAAGCTAGTGAGGGAGATATGAGTCTCCAGCTTCAGTGATTTTTTTTCAGTTCATTCCAGTCATTGGCAGCAGAGAACTGGAAGGAAAGGCGGCCAAAGGAGGAATTGGTCTTGGGGGTGACCAGTGAGATATACCTGCAGAAGCGCGTGCTACGGGTGGGTGCTGCTATGGTGAACAGTGAGATGAGATAAGGCGGGGCTTTACCTAGCAAAGACTTGTAGATGACCTGGAGCCAGTGGGTTTGGCGACGAGTATGAAGAGAGGGCCAGCCAACGAGAGTGTACAGGTCGCAGTGGTGGGTAGTATATGGGGCTTTGGTGACAAAACAGATGGCACTGTGATAGACTGCATCCAATTTGTTGAGTAGAGTGTTGGAGGCTATTTTATAAATGACATCGCCGAAGTCGAGGATCGGTAGGATGGTCAGTTTTACGAGGGTATGTTTGGCAGCATGAGTGAAGGATGCTTGTTGCGAAGTAGGAAGCCGATTCTAGATTTAATTTTGGATTGGAGATGCTTAATGTGAGTCTGGAAGGAGAGTTTACAGTCTAACCAGACACCTAGGTATTTGTAGTTGTCAAAACCGTCCAGAGTAGTGATGCTGGATGGGCGGGCAGGTGCGGGTAGTGATCGGTTGAAGAGCATGCATTTAGTTTTACTTGCATTTAAGAACAGTTGGAGGCCACGGAAGGAGAGTTGTATGGCATTGAAGCTCGTCTGGAGGTTTGTTAACACAGTGTCCAAAGAAGGGCCAGAAGTATACAGAATGGTGTCGTCTGCGTAGAGGTGGATCAGATAATCACCAGCAGCAAGAGCGACATCATTGATGTATACAGGGAAAAGAGTCGGCCCGAGAATTGAACCCTGTGGCACCCCCATAGAGACTTCCAGAGGTCCGGACAACAGGCCCTCCGATTTCACACACTGAACTCTATCAGAAAAGTAGTTGGTGAACCAGGCGAGGCAATCATTTGAGAAACCAAGGCTTTTGAGTCTGCCAATAAGAATGTGCCTTGGCCAGGTCAATGAATACTGCTGCACAGTAATGTCTCTTATCGATGGCGGTTATGATATCGTTTAGGACCTTGAGCGTGGCTGAGGTGCACCCATGACCAGCTCTGAAACCAGATTGCATAGCGGAGAAGGTACGGTGGGATTCGAAATGGTCGGTAATCTGTTTGTTGACTTGGCTTTCGAAGACCTTAGAAGACCTAGAGTGTCTCCCCCTTTGAAGAGGGGGATGACCGCGGCAGCTTCCAATCTTTGGGAATCTGTTGAACAGGCTAGTAATAGGGGTTGCAACAATTTCAGCAGATAATTTTAGAAAGAGAGGGTCCAGATTGTCTAGCCCGGCTGATTTGTAGTGGTCCAGATTTTGCAGGTCTTTCAGAACATCAGCTATCTGGATTTGGGTGAAGGAGAAATGGGGGAGGCTTGGGCGAGTTGTTGTGGGGAGTGCAGGGCTGTTGACCGGTGTAGGGGTAGCCAGGTGGAAAGCATGGCCAGCCATAGAAAAATGCTTATTGAAATTCTCAATTATAGTGGATTTGTCAGTGGTGACAGTGTTACCTAGCCTCAGTGCAGTGGGAAGCTGGGAGGAGGTGCTCTTATTCTCCATGGACTTTACAGTGTCCCAGAACTTTTTTGAGTTTGTGCTACAGGATGCAAATTTCTGCTTGAAAAAGCTAGCCTTAGCTTTCCTAACTGCCTGTGTATATTGGTTCCTAACTTCCCTGAAAATGTGCATATCACGGGGGCTATTCGATGCTAATGCAGAACGCCACAGGATGTTTTTGTGCTGGTCAAGGGCAGTCAGGTCTGGAGAGAACCAAGGGCTATATCTGTTCCTGGTTCAACATTTTTTGAAAGGGGCATGCTTATTTAAGATGGTGAGGATGGCACTTTTAAAGAATGACCAGGCATCCTCTACTGACGGGATGAGGTCAATATCCTTCCAGGATACCCGGGCCAGGTCGATTAGAATGGTCTGCTCGCTGAAGTGTTTTAGGGAGAGTTTGACAGTGATGAGGGGTGGTCGTTTGACCGCAGACCCATTACGGATGCAGGCAATGAGGCAGTGATCGCTGAGATCTTGGTTGAAAAACAGCAGAGGTGTATTTGGAGGGCAAGTTGGTTAGGATGATATCTATGAGGGTGCCCGTGTTTACGGATTTGGGGTTGTACCTGGTGGGTTCATTGATAATTTGTGTGAGATTCAGGGAAACAAGCTTAGATTGTAGGATGTTCGGGGTGTTAAGCATGTCCCAGTTTAGGTCACCTAGCAGCACGAGCTCTGAAGATAGATGGGGGGCAATCAGTTCACATATGGTGTCCAGGGCACAGCTGGGGGCAGAGGGTGGTCTATAGCAAGCGGCAACGGTGAGAGACTTGTTTCTGGAAAGGTGCATTTTTAAAAGTAGAAGCTCGAATTGTTTGGGTACAGACCTGGATAGTAAGACAGAACTCTGCAGGCTATCTCTGCAGTAGATTGCAACACCGCCCCCTTTGGCAGTTCTATCTTGTCGGAAAATGTTATAGTTAGGGATGGAAATTTCAGGATTTTTGGTGGTCTTCCTAAGCCAGGATTCAGACACGGCTAGGACATCCAGGTTGGCACAGTGTGCTAGGGCAGTGAATAAAACAAACTTAGGGAGGAGGCTTCTAATGTTAACATGCATGAAACCAAGGCTTTTACGGTTACAGAAGTCAACAAATGATAGCGCCTGGGGAATGGGAGTGGAGCTAGGCACTGCAGGGCCTGGATTAACCTCCACATCACCAGAGGAACAGAGGAGGAGTAGGATAAGGGTTCGGCTAAAGGCTAAAATAACTGGTCGTCTAATACGTTCAGAACAGAGAGTAAACGGAGCAGATTTATTGGTACGGTAGAATAGATTCAAGGCATGATGTACAGACAAAGGTATGGTAGGATGAGAATACAGTGAGGGTAAACCTGTGCATAGAGTGAAGATGAAAGAGATATTGTCTCTAGAAATATCATTTAAACCAGGTGATGTCACTGCATGTGTGGGAGGTGGAACTAAAGTGTTAACTAAGGCGTATTGAGCAGGGCTAGAGGCTCTACAGTGAAATAAGGCAATAATTACTAACCAAAACGGCAATGGACTAGGCATATTGATGTTAGCGAGAGGCATGCGTAGCCGAGTGGTTATAGGAGTCCAGTGAGTGGCTTCAGGCAGCTAGCGGGCTAGGGCTAGTAAGCTAGCAGAAGGGCCTTGGAAGAAAGTCTGTTGTGGCCCCCTCATGCTGTTCTGTCGGCATACGGATCAGCAGGGCTCCCTGTGGTAAACCAGGCCAATTGGCAAAATAGGTATAGTGGCCAAAGAATTTGTCCGATGGGCCTCTTAAGCTAACAGTCCAATGTGCTCTAGACAGCTAGCGGGCTGCGGCTAGCTAGTAGCCAATTAGCTGGTAGCCAGTTAGCTGGCTAGCTTTTGATGGGGGTTCCGGTTCTTAAGTATAAAAATATCAGATCCGTATCACATTGGGTGAGGCGGGTTGCAGGAGTGTATATTCAGTCTGTAGATGGGAAAGTGATGTTAAAATATGTACGAAAAAAACAAGGAAATCGATGTTTACACGGGACAGGACAAGACAAAAACACACGTCCGACTGCTACGCCATCTTGGATTTCCAAGAACATTGAATTCAAAAATAAATTGCTTACTGCTTACATTGAGGACAAAGTTGTAAAGAATGTATTTGTGAAAAATGTTTCTGTGAAAAAACAGTGTGGCCAGCTCAAACGCTGACTATTGTGTCAATCGTAACAAGATGTTCTAATGAAGTGTTTTAATCACACCGGTTTGAGCGTACGTTGCAAGGACCACTCTAGAATGATCACACCGTGTGCTCGTACGTGTCAAAGGGTTAAAGACCAGATAAAATGTGTTCTGGGAAAGTTCTTGTAACCCTCAAAGAAACATTGTAGAATCATCCGCACAAATGGACAGTTTTTGTGTTTTGGGAACATATCTTTTGTGGTGTCCACACAATGTTCACACCAGACTGTTCCCACAACCTAATGAAACATTCTGGGAATCTTTAAAGAACAGTTTAAATCTGATCTAGGAACATTCTTGCAAGATCAGGCAAATGCTTTATATAAATATTATATCATCATCAGCACGACTGGACAGTTTTTGTGTTATGAGAGCATTTGCTGAGACCTAACGAGTGTTCCCGCGAACTTTCACAGAACCAATTTTGGTTTGCTGGGCAGACACATGCTTTTTGTCTATTTGGTAGCTCACAAAAAGATTGAGATGGCTTTAATTGGGCAACAACACAGAAAAGATTTGGAACCTCTGCTTTAATCCACCTGCCAAACGCAAGGGGACCGTCCAAGGAGACTTATACCTTCCAATTACTTTTCAGGATTCTTAGTCAAAGTTAGATCAAACATTTCAGTACCTGATACAGAGAATAGAATCAAGCCAGGAAACGTGGGAAATTAAGTGATCATCAGCCTCCTTCCACTCCCTCCAGAGGAAGAGGCGTTTCATCTTTTAGATAGAATGATGAAACTAGAGGCAGAGGAGGATGAGCAGAGAGGGAGAAGTCATAACACCCTCTGTCTCTGATTAGGTTGGGTTTGAAGGTGCTGAAAGTTAGCCTGCAAGTTAGCCTGTGTGTGTGCATATGTCAATACAAAAATCCAAAATAACTCATTACTTTAGCAAACAGAGTAACTTCTTGTTCCTTAGTCTCCTAGCTCTCGTCTTATCCATATTAAAGTGACATATGCTAATGCTTTCTGATCAGGAGAAGACTTGAAAAGAAAATGAATATCTCTAATTACAGACAAACAGCAAACAGCAATGATGATGTTAGAGTTGTTCAAAAGAGAAAAACTAAAGCCTAGGTTTTAAATGTGGCCTTGATAGGATAGGATCGGTCAAACAAAGTAGACAATTAACGAGATGGAGGCAGAGAGGAGAGAGGGAGAAAGAGAATGTGAAAGGGGCAAAGAGACAACATAGAGAGAAGGTTATGTAACCTTCCTGAGAAAGAAAAAAGTGGAGAGAAAGAGAAAGTGGAAAGTGAAAAGAGTGTCAAGAGTGCTGTGTAGTGGTCGCGAATTCCCAGCCTTCCTCTGTAAAGGGCTATAGAGAGCATATAATCCCCAACTCTGTCTGTCAATCAACAACCAACACCACAACCTGTGCAGAGCTGTGCTGCCCTGAGCCTAACACACACACACACACACCAGCACTAGACTCAACAGCAGTACTTGATAAATAACTCCTTCATTCTGTGATCATTTACAATGGTTTAAATATGACAGCTTATATGACAGTGGTATCAATAACCAATGCTCAGACTACTTTAGAAATGAAAAGAGAACAATGATCCCAGCAGAGCTCCATCTTTCTTGTCTTCTTTCTGTCTCTTCTGCTTTAGCTGCATGAATAACTCCCATTATGTTCTCTGTGTATTGGTTCAGTATTGGTATGCAAACTAGTAGCTCTCAAACCGAGCACTTTGAGCACTCGATTACTTGATATGCACGTTCATGAGTCAATCGAGTCAATCTCAAATGCTAGTTGTCAAGTCATCGAGGGCTCCACTGTGCCCTTTGGAAGCCTCTTTATCTGCCAACTCGGTGCCCTTGGCAGCTTCTTCCCATGAATCTCAGCATGTTACCTAATGTACCAACAACAACACTTCGCTCTCAAAAAATTTGCTGAATAAGTCAACATAAATCAAGAAATCTGTAATTAATTTGGAAGTTCTGCAGAGGAGGACTTAGTCGCACAATTTTACCTCTAGCTAAGGAGTTTAGTGCTTGAAGGAGCGGTATTTCTGCCATTTGATAATGTACACAAAAATATGTCCATTACATTAGCTTGCTAGATAGCTCTAAAGCGTCTATCATAAAAATGTGTATGTGTAGCAGTGTTCTAGAATATTGGACCATTGGCTTTCATACTTTTCGAATTCTTCTGGTGAGGTGTGCGTTCGGACTGTTCTTCCCCTGCGGATGGTTTTGCTAAAAAAAAATTACGCGGAGGCTAGTGTCTATGTCACAATGGGACGCCGGGCTATTACGTCTCAGTGTCTGTGGACAATGATTTACACTTGAGCCAGCCACTTCATATGAAACAAAAGAGAAGCTAACCAGTTAGTGGAATGCCAAATGTAATGTTCCTTCAATAAGCTAGCTAGCTAACGTTAGTTAGCTTAGCTACTGTAGTAACATCAGTTATCACAATGAACACGTTTTAATGAAGTAGCAACTGCATGTTCTGCCCTGAGTCAGTGCAGTATTGAGTCAGCTGCTGCTGTGCTGTGTGCTCAGCTGTACCACAATGTTACAATGTAGCGATTGGTGCTTTGGAAACATGCTGAATTAGCTTACGGACGGACCGCTGGAGAACGTCCACAACTTCATCAGCAGCTGTCAAACTTTTATAAATAAGTGACAAGCTAAACTCTGTTCATCAGTGCAGTGCCCCAAATCCTTAGCTAGCTTAAATTCCATCCCTGTGTTTGTCAGGGAAGCAGCAGGCAGTCTACAACAAACTAAATAAGCTGATAAAGTCACTGCTGATCAATATACTTGCACATATTTAGAGACACTCTGCCCGAGTGGCGTGTTTCATAGCGAGTCATGCTACAAGACATGTTGTGGGAGACAATGCTCACGAATGGACTTTGGAATATTGATAAATGGCAGTTGGGATGTCGAGTGTGCATCGTCTCAATGCTCATTTTGGTCAAAACACTTGCAGACACTTGCAGACATCAGCAAGTGTCCACTCAATAAAGGGCTTTAGGTGCCAAGTGTTCGGTTTGAGATTCAGCCATAGTCTACATGTATGCTGAGACTGTATAGCTTATCACCTAAAACATTTCCTATTACTTAGGGTACTTTAGGCATCTTGAGTTGCTGGTGTCTTTTTCAATTTTCTAATGTAATGTAACAGATATCCTTACAGAGCCTTGCAGCATGTGTATACCACACTAAGCACTACCTATGATCACACAAAGGCTACCAGACTAAAGCCTATCTATGCCTTTGGTTACTGCCCCCCTGGGTCTCTCCATTACTCACGCTGTGTAAGCCGCCTTGATACCCAGCTTGTTATGAGCACCTGTTGTGTTGCTTTGGTTTCAGTGCCTGGCTCAGCCTTCCATTTTAATAAGAACTATGTGAATGATGATGATGATGATGTGTATGCAGCAGGGTTAGGTAGGTTACTTTCCAAATGTAATCCGTTACAGTTACTAGTTACCAGTCCAAAATTGTAATCAGTAACGTAACTTTTGGATTACCCAAACTCAGTAACGTAGTCTAATTACTTTCAGTTACCTTTAGATTACTTTCCCCTTAAGAGGCATTACAAGAAGACAGAAATGAGTATTACCAATTGAAAGACATCTATTGTAGGATAAATCAATGTTAGAGTTTACATAGCTGGCCATATATGGATGTTGCATTTTACTTAATGGGATGGTTATGTAGGCTTCTTCTAACCCATTGCATTTTACGACAGATAATAATACGTTTAGGCTATATCTTTACATTAAAAACTGAAGTCTGTCACATTTACAGTCATTCCAATTCATTTAATACCCCTTGATCTTTAAGAAAAGCACTTGGAAGTATAGATTAGCATAATTGTTTTACCTGTAAGGTGCAAATAGCTAAATGAGAGAGCAGCAGTGTGATTCACATCCACACGCTATGTAGGTGATATCCTTATCACCCGTAGGCTACACCACTGCTGTCATCCTCACCTCAAAGCGTTTATTCAAATGCTGATTTGAATGTCATTGAGAAAACAGAAAGGTGTAAAAAAAAAAAAAAAAAATTCAAATCACATACATCCTTTCTGAATTTAAAAATAATCCTAGAAGTAATCATCTAGATTTCAGAAGTATCTGTAATCTGATTACAATATTTTTGCTGGTAACATAACGGATTACAGTTACAGTTCTTTTGTTTTTTTTTGTAGTCAGTTACATGTGGTCCGTTACTCACCAACCCTGGTAATTAGTGTGTGAGCGTGTGTGTGTGTGTGTGTGTGTGTGTGTGTGTGTATCACAGCACAGTGAGCAGCAGCTGCAGGGCTGATGATATGAGGCAAGACAGTGGAGTTATAAAGGTGTCACGCTCAACTTTACAACCTCTGTGTCATTGGTTTACCATTGCTTTCAACTGAGAATGGTGACTATGTAACGGGTGAGCATGTAATGTTAGTGGCTGCGGATGCTTTCACGTCTGTATTCATTTCAAATGAACAAGAGGTTGCTGTGTATAGTTATTCACAGATTATGAGTGAGGCAACATTTGTTTGATGCAGCACAATCTGTAACCCGGCACAAAGGTCACCACAGAGAGATATCTGAACTATCTGAACTCAGAACTGCAACACAGTGCCATGGTGCTCTAACTCTGGCCATACCTTGATACGTGTTGTAGAAAATGGATGGGCAGAAGAGGGGTTTAACAAAGGGTTGAGAGAGTGGAAGGGAGAGAAAAGCAAAGAATGATTGAGAGAAAATAATAGGAAGAGAGAGAGAGAGAAAGATGGTGAGATCCAGTGGAGAAGATTGAACCTCAGCTCTGAACTACATAAAAGTCCAACAGGGGAGACGGTTGATATCAGACTGGTATACTGCATCTGTGGTATTTTTACTGAGGGAGAGAGCAGCCAAACTGGAGATTGAAAAATATTAGATGAAAATAAATTATGCTCCCGTATGGTATTTTATGAAGTTAATGGCATTTGTACCTTTGTCAGGATGACTCCCACCTGTGCAATCAGTTATGATCAAATTTTAACAATAACCTTTTCATCCTGCTGCTCTGTAGACCATTTCTGCCTACTAATGTTGCTAGACAGAAATAAATACAGAAACCTTGATTGGAATAGGAGCAAGCTGGTGTGTGTGTGTTTAATGTGTGTGTGTGTGTGTTTAATTTGTGTGTGTGTGAGAGTGTGTGTGTGCACTGTTACAATCGTCAATCAGCCTGAAAGAGAGGGAGCAGAGGCAACAAATTACCCAGCAGCCAATAACAAGCTCAGCTGGGAATTGGTCTCAAATCAGTCTGTTGGGCTAGGCTTCCCACACTAATGCCCTCAGTCTCAGTCTCAGACTAGACACACCACAGGGCACAGGTATCACATTAACATCTGAATAATAACTAACTATTATTTACACCTAAATCAAAATCTGGTCTTCAATAGTCTGTTTGTTTCTCTCTGTCATTTTCTCTCTGTCTTTCTTCTCTATTCCTCTTCCTTATACCCCTGTCTTTCTCCTTTCCCCTCTTCATTTTGAGTGTAAAATAATATTTGTATCTCTATTGAACCTACCTGTAGCTCTATTAAACCTATCATGCAATAGCATGGGTGGGAACCAGTTCAAGCTAGTCTCCAATCTCCAGACAATCTCTCCAAGGTTTATCTTAAAACCTCTCCATTCAAACTAACAGAGCACTCAAGGCCCTCCACATCTCTACGGAAAACAGAGATAGAGAGAATGAGAGAGGGACTGAAGAATGGAGGGATGGCCTTGCAGAGTGGAGTGCTTGAAAAGAAAAACAGAATGGATGCTGTCGAACAAACCACCTAAGCTTGACCATCACCGCAAGGATATAATGTTGTGAATTGGGTCAAACACAAAGAAGCATGATTGCAGCATGTTTAGGTAACTGCCAACATAAAGTCTCTTAATAGGCCATTGGGCCAGACACCCTGGACCCACCCCATTTGCATACCGCCCCAACAGACGCACAGATGACGCAATCGCAATTTCACTTCACACTGTCATCTCCCACCTGGACAAGATGGGAAATAACTACAGTTGAAGTCGGAAGTTTACAAACACTTAGGTTGGAGTCATTAAAACTCGTTTTTCAACCACTCCACAAATTTCTTGTTAATAAACTGTAGATTTTGCAGGTTGGTTAGGACATCTACTTTGTGCATGAGACAAGTAATTTTTCCAACAATTGTTTACAGACAGATTATTTCACTTATAATTCACTGTATTACAATTCCAGTGGGTCAGAAGTTTACATACACTAAGTTGACTGTGCCTTTAAACAGCTTGGAAAATTCCAGAAAATGATGCCATGGCTTTAGAAGCTTCTGATAGGCTAATTGACATCATTTGAGTCAATTGGAGGTGTACCTGTCGATGTATTTCAAGGCCTACCTTCAAACTCAGTGCCTCTTAGCTTGACATCATGGGAAAATCAAAAGAAATCAGCCAATACCTCAGAAAAAATATTGTAGACCTACACAAGTCTGGTTCATCCTTGGAAGCAATTTCCAAATGCCTGAAGGTACCATGTTCATCTGTACAAACAATAGTACGCAAGTATAAACACCACGGGACCATGCAGCCGTCATACCGCTCAGGAAGGAGACGCGTTCTGTCTCCTAGAGATGAACGTACTTGTGAAAAGTGCAAATCAATCCCAGAACAACAGCAAAGGACCTTGTGAAGATGCTGGAGGAAACAGGTACAAAGGTATCTATATCCACAGTAAAACTAGTCCTATATCGACATAACCTGAAAGGCTGCTCAGCAAGGAAGAAGCCACTGCTGCAAAACCGCCATAAAAAAGCCAGTCTACGGTTTGCAACTGCACATGGGAACAAAGATCGTACTTTTTGGATAAATGGCCTCTGGTCTGATGAAACAAAAATGTCCATAAAGACCATTGTTATGTTTGGAGGAAAAAGGGGGAGGCTTGCAAGCCGAAGAACACCAACCCAACCGTGAAGCACGGGGGTGGCAGCATCATGTTGTGGGGGTGCTTTGCTGCAGGAGGGACTGGTGCACTTCACAAAATAGATGGCATCATGAGGTAGGAAAATTATGTGGATATATTGAAGCAACATCTCAAGACCTCCGTCAGGAAGTTAAAGCTTGGTCGCAAATGGGTCTTCCAAATGGACAATGACCCCGAGCATACTTCCAAAGTTGTGGAAAAATGGCTTAAGGACAACAAAGTCAAGGTATTGGAGTGGCCAACACAAAGCCCTGACCTCAATCCTATAGAACATTTGTGGAGAGAACTGAAAAAGCGTGTGCGAGCAAGGAGGCTTACAAACCTGACTCAGTTACACCAGCTCTGTCAGGAGGAATGGGCCAACATTCACCCAACTTATTGTGGGAAGCTTGTGGAAGGCTACCCGAAACGTTTGACCCAAGTTAAACAATTTAAAGGCAATGCTAGCAAATAATAATTGAGTGTATGTAAACTTCTGACCCACTGGGAATGTGATGAAATAAATAAAAGCTGAAATAAATAATTCTCTCTACTATTATTCTGACATTTCACATTCTTAAAACAAAGTGGTGATCCTAACTGACCTAAGACAGGGAATTTTTACTAGGATTAAATGTCAGGAATTGTGAAAAACTGAGTTTAAATGTATTTGGTTAAGGTGTATGAAAACCTCTGTCTTCAACTGTATGTGAGAATGCTGTTCAGAGACTATAGCTCAGTGTTCAACACCATAGTCCCCTCCAAGCTCATCACCAAGCTGGGGACCCTGGGATTGAACACCTCCCTCTCTAACTGGATCCTGGACTTCCTGACGGGATGTCCCCAGATGGTGAGGGTAGGCAACAACACCTCCGCCATGCAGACCCTCAACACGGGGGCCCAACAAGGGTTTGTGCTTAATCCCCCTCCTGTACGCCCTGTTTACCCACCCTGCGTTGCCGCGCACGACACCAACACACCCATAATCAAGTTTGCTAACGACACAACGGTGGTAGGCTTGATCACCGATGGCGATGAGATAGCCTACAGGGAGGAGGTCATAGACTTCGCAGTGTGATGCCATGACAATAACCTCTTCCTCAGCGTCAGTAAGACCAAAGAGCTGATCATGGACTACAGGACAAAGAAGGGAGAGCACGCTCCCATCCACATCGAAGGGGCTGTAGTGGAGCGGGTCATTCCTTGGCGTCCACATCACTAAGGACTTAACTTGGTCCACACACACCCGCACAGATGTGAAGAGGGCACAACAGCGCCTCTTCCCCCTCAGGAGGCTGAAAAGATTTGGCATGGGCACACGGATCCTCAAACATTTCCACAGCTGCACCATCGAGAGCATCTTGACTGGCTGCATCACCACTTGGTCCAGCAGATGCACCACTCTTGACCACAAAGCGCGACAGAGGGGGGTACGGACAGTCCAGTACATCACTGGTGCCAAACTCCCTGCCATCCATGACCTCTATATCAGGCGGTGTCAGAGGAAGGCCTGACAAATTGCCAAAGACTCCAGCCATCCAAGCCATAGACTGTTCACTCTGCTACAGTCTGGAAAACGGTGCCGGAGCATCAACTCTCGGACCAACAGAGTTCAAGACAGCTTGTACCCCCAAGCCATAAGACTGCTAAATAGTTAATTAATGCACTGACCCTATCTTGCACTGACTCTGTACACACTCACCAGATTATACTGTATACAGTCCCTTCGGGAAGTATTAATACACTTGACTTTTTCCACATTTTGTTATGTTACAGCCCTTTTCAAAAATGTATACAAAAACAGAAACTACACAAAATACCCCATAATGACAAAGCAAAAAAAGTTGTATACATGTTGGCAAATGTATTAAAAATGATCAACAGAAATATCTTATTTACATAAGTATTCAGACCCTTTGCTATGAGACTCGAAATTGAGCTCAGGTACCTTTTCAGTGATCCTCCTTGAGATGTTTCACCAACTTGATTGGAGCCCACCTGTGGTACATTCAATTGTTTGGACATGATTTGGAAAGGCACACAACTGTCTATATAAGGTCCAACAGAGCTTGAGAGGATCGGCAGAGAGGAATGTGAGAAACTCCACAAATACAGATGTGCCAAGCTTGTAGCTTCATACCCAAGAAGACTCTAGGCTGTAATCGCTGCCAAAGGTGCTTCAGCAAAGTACTGAATAAAGGGTCTGAATACTTACGTAAATGTGATAATTCTAAATAACTCAGGAACCACACAGGTGTTATTTTGGCAATTATTTTGGCTACCATGGCTATTAACTATTTAGCAGTGAAGCACCTGCTTTCAATATACTTTGTATCCCTCATTTACTCATGTTTAAATTATTTTGGCATTTACCTGTATGTGAATGCTTGTTTAGGATTGAGAAAGCCTTTCTGTTGACTGACCCAAAGGGAAAAATCCAAATCTGAGACTTTGTAAATGTTGGTTTCCCCCCAAAAATGTGTTATTCAAACCAAGCCTACCCTCCCCTTAATCATGGCTGGTTTAGTAGCTTCACATAGGTGCGTTTTCTTTTCGGCTCCCGAGTGGCGC
Source organism: Hucho hucho (assembly GCA_003317085.1). NCBI lineage: Eukaryota > Metazoa > Chordata > Actinopteri > Salmoniformes > Salmonidae > Hucho > Hucho hucho. The sequence goes on from QNTS01000842.1 coordinate 423,946, forward strand.
AGCGGTCTAAGGCACTGCAACTCAGTGCAAGAGGAGTCACTACTGTCCCTGGTTTGAATCCAGGCTGTATCACATCATGCCGTGATTGCGAGTCCAATAGGGTGGCGCACAATTGGCCCAGCATCGTTCAGGTTTGGCCGGGGTAGGTCGTCATTGTAAATAAGAATTTGTTCTTAACTGACTTGCCTTATTAAATTTATTGAAATATCAATAAAGGGTTTGGCTTGTGAAACTGCTTTAAAGTAAATATTAATCACCAAAGCTTTATTAAAAGATCAAGTTTGTAAGCAGCAAGTACAGAACATCCCCTTTTTATCCTTATTTTAGCCAGCTCCCGTTATTATTTTGGACGTGAGTAAAACCCCCATCCCATGTGTCCATATTCTCAACGAGAGATAAGATGACCCTCGTATTTAGAAACTTAAATTATTTCCCTGTAACAATTGCTTGTTTTCCGTTTAATTTGATTAAAAACCAAACTTATTTGAATGGTTCACCGTCCTTGGCTTTATGGTGAGCATGTCCATGGCTTGCATGCAATACAATTAATAAAACATTATATTAGGGAGCAGTATAATGGTGAGTGGACATTCCCAGCTCCAGTGAAAAGTTTGGATTTGCGTAAAAACCTCCATAGTCTAAGTTGCCTAAATATTATATTCCCACAGGGAGCAATTATGGTGTCTGTAACTGTATTTAGACAAAGGCTATTTAAAACAAGTTTCGTTTTTATTAGATTTTGATTGGAATTATTCACTCTTTTTTTAAGCCTTAAGAGTCTATTGACGCACCCATGCATCAATCTAACATAATAAAAAAATCCCCATCAAAATCCGTCAGTTCTATCTACCCCATCCGCCTCTGTCGGCCTTCAGCATCTGTAGTGGAAGGTGGCCGAGCTACAACAGTGTTTCTCAGACCATGAGATCCCGAAATGTTGTCTTCTCACTAAAACATCTGTAGTGTCCAAACTATTATGACCACTCTATGGAAAACACAATGGTGTTCTCCGTTTTGCTCTACAACCCCCACAAGAGCGGGACTCGTCTGAAGGTAACCCATACAAACTAATGGAAGTATGGAGGTAGTTTTGTGCCAACAAAAATATGGGGTTAATTAAATAGATGTCTAAAAAAACAAAAAATGTCTTGAGCTTTCTTATATTTCTATGGGCTATAGAAGTAAAGGACAAATTCAATGTTATTTTTATATACCTAAAGAGGTCCTAAAATTCAAGAATTAGACTTTTAGAGGTTATCAGTAGTGAATTGGCATGTCCATGACTCAGACATGGCAGACATAATGCAATTTACAGTAGGCCTACCCCCTATATCAGTGCGAAGGCTATTGAAGTCATGCCATTAGGCTTCTTACAATGTGGACTGCAAACATGTTCAACATATTTAGCAAAGATGGGATAGGCCTAAATGTATTTTGTTATTTTGTTTCTGTAAGCGATTTAACAAACTGGGCTAAAACGGACTAACATTCGAATTGGAGGTGATGACAATGCATGAAAGACTATATAAATGCACAACTTGAAGCAACCACATATTTAGCCATGGAGCACGTTCTAATTGGCTAGTGAGTTGTCAAGCCTCGACACACCTACAACCCAGACCTTTCGCGCCACTGCCAGCTACTGCGCCAATATTTCCGATTTTGAAAATAGCACAAATATTTCTGACACAACCCCAAACCTATATTTACCATTGCATAGAGCCCCAATAGTTTATAGTTTTAGTTCAATTTTATTCATAATACACAATCATGATGAACAAAATGCTTAAAGTCCAAAGCGAAAACTCTTTTGAATAGTCCAGGTTGACTTCAAAACAGGTCGGTGATCGCCCTGGTGATAGTTCCCCCACAGATGTAAGGTAATATAAGCAATAGAATTATAGTGTAATAAACTACATGGTTTGTTCCTCACTAAGTGCATTCGGTGGTGCTGTCAGATATGCTTTCACCTGTCATGTGACACAATGGGATGTCTGCTGGTTCCTCTCTTACTCCCACACACTTGGCCATGCACAAGTACACAGACTGGCCTCTGCCTGGGGCCCTTAAATCCCTAAGTCCGCCCCTGCTCCCACCCCTTGTCTCTCTCAATGCACCTGCCTCTGAAGCGCTAAACAGCACCTGCTTAAAATCCTAATGCTGCCATGCATTATGCTCCAGTATGAGGGTGAAACTCTATGTTGTGGATGTAGATGGGCTGTCATGCGTGCATTATGCATGGGAAAGATAAGCAGGCAGGGATCCACCAAACTCAAATGGGAATAGTTGATTTATCATACTGTAATATGCATGAATGAATAGGTAATAAACATAAATATGGTACTGAGATACGGTATGTGAATGAGAAGGAGGAGGGAGTTTACAATGAAAAGATAAAAAAAAAATATGCAGTACCAGTCAAAAGTTTGGAAACACCTACTCATTCAAGGGTTTTTCTTTATTTTTTACTATTTTCTACATTCTAGAATAATAGAACAATAACATATATGGAATCTTGTAGTAAACAAAAAAGTGTTAAACAAATGAAAAATATATTTTAGATTATTCTAAAAGTAGCCACCCTTTGCCTTGAAAGCTTTGCACACTCTTGGCATTCTGTCAACCACCTTCATAAGGTAGTCAACTGGAATGCATTTCAATTAACAGGTGTGCCATGTTAAAAGTTAATTTGTGTAATTTCTTTCCTTCTTAATGCATTTGAGCCAATCAGTTGTGTTGTGACAAGGTAGGGATGGTATAAAGAAGATAGCCCTATTTGGTAAAAGACCAAGTCCATATTATGGCAAGAACAGCTCAAATAAGCAAAGAGAAATGACAGTCCATCATTACTTTAAGACATGAAGGTCAGTCAATGCGGAACATTTCAAGAACTTTGAAAGTCTTTTCAAGTGCAGTTGCAAGAACCATCAAGCGCTATGACGAAACTGGCTCTCATGAGGACCGCCACAGTAAAGGAAGACCCAGAGTTATCTCTGCTGCAGAGAATAAGTTCATTAGAGTTACCAGCCTCAGAAATTGCAGCCCAAATAAATACTTCACAGAGTTCAAGTAACAGACACTTCTCAACGTCAACTGTTCAGAGGAGACTGCGTGAATCAGGTTTTCATGGTCGAATTGCTGCAAAGAAACCACTACTAAAGGACACCAATAATAATAAGAGACTTGTTTGGGCCAAAAAACGCGAGCAATGGACGTTAGACCGGTGGAAATCTGTCTTTTGGTCTGATTATTCCAAATTTGAGATTTTTGGTTCCAACCGCTGTGTCTTTGTGAGACACAGAGTAGGTGAATGGATGATCTCCACATGTGTGGTTCCCACCGGGAAACTTGGAGGAGGAGGTGTTATGGTGTGGTGGTGCTTTGCTGGTGACACTGTCTGTGATTTATTTAGAAGTCAAGGCACACTTAACCAGTATGGCTACCACAGCATTCTGCAGCGATATGCCTTCCCATCTGGTTTGCGGACTATCAATTTGTTTTTCAACAGGACAATAACCCAACACACCTCCAGGCTGTGTAAGGGCTATTTGACCAAGAAGGAGAGTGATGGAGTGCTGCATCAGTTGACCTGGCCTCCACAATCACCCGACCTCAACCCAATTGAGATGGTTTGGAATGAGTTGGACCGCAGAGTGAAAGAAAAGTAGCCAACAAGTGCTCAACATATGTGGGAACTCCTTCAAGACATGGAAAAGCATTCCAGGTGAAGCTGGTTGAGATAATGCCAAGAGTGTGCAAAGCTGTCATTAGGGCAAAGGGTGGCTACTTTGAAGAATCTAAAATATATAATATATTTTGATTTGTTTAACACTTTTTTGGTTACTACATGATTCCATATGTGTTATTTCATAGTTTTGATGTCGTCACTATTATTCTACAATGTAGAAAATAGTAAAGAAAAGCCCTTGAATGAGTAGGTGTTTGACTGGTACTGGTCATATGAGATGAGTAAAACAGTATGTAAACATTAAAGTGACTAGTGTTCCAAATGTTTTTACATTGTGGGCTAATAATGTTAGAAATAACGCACACAAAAAAAATTATGCAAAGTTGCTTAGGAGCTAGAAGCAGAGCTGCCATGTCTGTCGGCGCCATCTTTGGAAAGAGGTGATAGGAAGAGATATGCTACAACACAAAGTCTTCTTGTTATTAGTTCATTTTAAATTAAAATGAAGACTGGTGAAATGAATTACTCGAATTAGCCTAATTTCAACACCATACGCTGTCCACCTCCCGATTGATTGTGCCGCGGCTGACACGTCACGTTTCAGCACCACAAAGCTGTCATGGAAATTACTCAAATCTGGCTTATTGTGAGGTCAATAGCTGATAAAAAGCCTCATCATGGGCAACGAAACATGTTGTTTCATGGTCTTTGGAGAGGCGAATATCAAAGGTGCAAGTGTGACAATTATGAGCTCGGAGCTGACGGCGGCAACCCATGTGGGTACTGTGGCGTAGTCTAGTGTTTAAAGAAAGTATCAAAACCCCTTGATATGGGAGGCACATGCATGCAGATGGGGAAAGTTGGCTAGGATAGAATAAATTATACTGAACAAAAATATAAACGCAACATGCAAACATTTCAAAGATTTTACTGAGTCACAGTTCATAGAAGGAAATCAGTCAATTAAAATATATTCCTTAGGCCCTAATCTATGGATTTCACATGACTGGGCAGGGGCGCAGCCATGGGTAGGCCTCATGCTGTTTAATCAGCTTATTGATATGCCACACCTGTCAGGTGGATGGATTATCTTGGCAATAGAGAAATGCTCACTAACAGTGATGTAAACAAATTTGTTTGAGAGAAATAAGCTTTTTGCATTTATATTTTTGTTCTGTATATATATAGGAAAACCTTCAAAACAGCTAATGTAAACCAGGGAACAATGCACTACACTCCCCTGTGCCTAATAGAAATCCACACAACCCTCCCCAAAGCAAAAAACAAAGTTACACCCTCCTCCCCTATTTTGAACCCCATCCCCCCAGTAATTTTCTAACTGTCCCTTACATGAGAGTAAGAGCAACTGTGCTGTTGATCAGAATAAGTGAAAGTAAGTGAGAGTATCCACGCTGTCTCTGCTTCCCTTGGGACCTCTACAGTATGTACCTCCTGTATTACCCTGCATTAATGATAGGAAAACCAGCTGCAGTTACAGCAGTGGAAACAGGTGGGTCTGCAGCTACGCGACATAGCCTCTCTCTTTGATGATGCCATTTAATAGCCCATGTTCAAACCCCCTGTCTCCAAGACTTCTCGTCCTTTAATGTTAATCAAAAGACTGTAATACATCTGTGGAGAAGACTGAGGGGATGAAAAGATGATCAAATGGAGTCGAAATGGCCTCAAATTCACAGTCTCGTTGGAGAGCAGCCTGTAACATCAGAGAGATGACACCATTTTGTGGCACAACTGATCTGTTCCACCATTTTGGAAAATAACTACCTGGGATTTACACCTACACACTCCCACCATCATCATCACCATCACCACGACCATCACCATTATTATCATCATCATCATCATCAGAACCATCTCTGACCTCACCATGAGCTCTATTTCAAAATGGTAGATTACAAAACAAGACAGAGCTATTATAATGTTATTCTACACAACTTACTGTAACAGCTTATCAAGTCACCTAAAATCAAACAAATGGAAAGAAATATAGGGAGAAAGACACAGAGTGGTGGTTAGATGAGGCAGAAATGGAGGGAGGAGGAAGGGATGGAGTAGGTTAGACAGTAATGGAGAAACAGAGGGAGAAGGTGTTCATAATGAAAGAGAAATGAAGGAAGTGAAGAGAATGGCGGGATGACACTGGTTAGACTATGCCAGATATATAGAGGTGGAGATGGAAAGATGAAGAAAAGAAAAGCCTTTATGTAGTGTTAAAAGTTGATGAGCCCCACAGACAGGACTGACACAGGACTGAGTCTTACCTTGATGTTGTCAAAGGAGGCCTTGTTAGTGACGTCGTAGAGCAAGAGGAGAGCTGTGGAGAGGACACAGACATAGAGCATATCAACAGGCTATCTATGGATGGCTTCCAAGACTTGATAGAAAGTAAAGAGAAAAACCCCCCAAAAGGGAAACATGTATTTATGGACTTTAAAACCTTTTAAATTGACCTTTAATATTTGGCGTGATGTCATGAAATGAAAACAGGAAATAGAATAGTGTAGAACTTCCATCTGAGGTTGGAAATTAGGAATATAATCACGTAATCAGCCGAGACAGAATGATCATGCTTAGACCACATTGAGCTTGCTATATTCACAGCCCAGATGGCTTGTACCACGGTGATATAACAATATTCATCAATACATAACAATCATGACATTTCCACCTTTTTGAAGCCAATACAGTACTTACAAATGTAGAAAAATAATATTGTCCTCTTAGCTCATGTAACAGTGACATGACAGCCTGTACATAACATTTGGTGCCAGAAAGTATACCTCACATAAAGGGTGTATGAGAAATCACTCCACAGGGACTCTCCTCTACTCAAAACATTTGGGAATGAGCTTTTTGATCCAAACCCCTTCTCCACCCTCACGCTCCGCACCTCCCTTTGCCATTTCACACTTTTTTGGGGGTGGGGGGGTTCTCTGAAGGGTGTTTAATATGCTGTAATTACCACATGGCTGGGTAGAATGGAGCTGTAGCCTGCTCTCTCTCTCTCACTGATAACACAGCAAGGATTATTTACACACCACCGGTAGAGCGGAGAGAAAGAGAAAGAGAGAAAGATGTTCTGTCTACTGTTGTATACAGCCTTGAACAGAACAGGTCTAAATGCAGCTGTCTTTACCGGCCTCTAACAGACGAGTGAGAGGAGGAGAAAGAACACACCTTCTTTCCTCTCCCTCACCCTCTCCGATCTCTCCTGTAACAGTGAGAGGTACTGTAGAGGTGAAGGTCCCAGTGGCGACTAAAGTAAACTATTACTAACTTCATTNGGGGGGGGGGATTGAGTGCAGGCCAGGTGAAGCTTGGGCAGGTTGCTGGAAACCAGGTACGGCTGAGGCTAAGAGGTGTGGGGACAGGGTAAGCAGGTCCGAAGGGGAATCCAAAGGAGTGTAGAAACCGGGACAGAGTAGCAGGACTGACAAGAAGTCAGACTGGAGACAGGGACCAGAGTGGGCAGAACTGTAGCGGAGAGGAAAATAGCATCAGGCAAGGGAAAACAAGCACAACATGAACAAACGGCTAGAAGACTGACTGAGTAGAGATTATGATCTGGCAGTGTGTAAGTGGCAGGACTGAGTATTTGTAGAGGTCTTGTTATGGAACAGGTTGCAGCTGGTGTGGCACCCAGCAGCGCTCCTCAGGCCCGCATCCCTCCCAGTCCACCAGGTACTGCCAGCCGCGACCCCGATGGCGCACATCCAAAAGCCGCCGGACGGTATAGGCAGGATGGTCATTGATGAGCCAAGGGGGTGGAGGAGCTGCTCCAGGAGGAGACAGGGAACTGGAGCAGACAGGTTTAATCAGGGACACATATAAGGTTGGGTGGATCTTAAGAGAGTCTGGGAGTTTCAGGTGCACAGCAGAGGGGTTAATGACACAATCAATCTCAAAGGGACCAATGAATCGGGGGGCAAGTTTCCTGGAAGCCACTTTCAACGGCAAATCCTTCGATGAGAGCCATACCCTTTGGCCTGGAGTGTAGACTGGAGCTGAGGCACGGCGACGGTTATCTTGGGATTGCGTCCTGGCGAAGACATGGTGAAGACATGGTGAAGGGCAGCCCAGGCCCTCCTCCAGGTGTGATGACAACGGCGCATGTGGTCATGGACTGAGGGCACCGCAACCTCGACCTCTTGGGCAGGGAACAAGGGGGGTTGATAGCCCAGAGCCCACTCAAAGGGTGACATACCTGACCAGGCGTTGATGAGGGTGTTGTGGGCATATTCCACCCAGGGTAGCTGAGCACTTCACGAGGAAGGGTTAGCCGAAGTCACACAGCGTAGGGCAGTCTCCAGCTCCTGGTTGGCCCGTTCGGTCTGGCCGTTGGTCTGGGGGTGATATCCAGATGAAAGACTAACATTAATACCAAGTGCTGAACAGAAGGATCTCCATACCTGGGATGTAAACTGGGGTCCCCTGTCGGAAACGATGTCAGTGGGAATGCCATGCATCCAAAACACATGGGATACCAGCAGGTCCGCAGTCTCCCTGGAGGATGGAAGCTTGGAGAGGGGAATGAAGTGAGCCGCTTTGGAAAATCTGCGATAATGGTGAGGATGACTGAGTTACCGTTAGATGGGGGAAGGCCAATGACGAAGTCCAGAGCTATGTGTGACCAGGGGAAACTGGGTATGAGAAGAGGGCGAAGCAGACCGGAAGTGGGTTTGGTGGATGTTTTGTTCCGGGCACATACCGAGCAGGCGAACTCTAGGACATCTCTCCATGGTGGGCAACCAAAAGCACTGACGCAGGAAGGCGACAGTCCGGTTCATGCCAGGGTAACAGGTGAGGTGAGTAGAATGGGCCCACTGAAGAACTTCAGAGCGAACTGAATCTGGAACAAACAGAGCCTTTCTAGGACCGTTACCTGGGTCAGGCTGGTTCTGCTGAGCCTGGCGAATACGGGGCTCGATCTCCCAGGAGACAGCGGCAACGATGCAGGTGGATGGCATAATGGTTTCTGGCTCGGAACCTGTGTTGTCGGCAGTGAACTGAAGGGAGAGGGCGTCAGGCTTGGTATTCTTAGATCTGGGGCGATAAGTGAGTGTGAAGTTGAATCTTCCAAAGAACAATGCCCACCTGGCCTGCCGGGAGTTCAGACGTTTGGCGGTCTGGATGTACGACAGGTTTTTGTGGTCCGTCCACACAATGAAGGGGAGAACCGAGCCCTCCAACCAGTGACACCACTCAAGAGCCAGCTTCACAGCCAGAAGTTCCCAGTTACCTATGTAGAAATGTTTTTCTGCAAGTGAGAGCTTGCGGGACAAGAAAGCACATGGGTGGAGCTTCTGATCAGAGGGGTAACGTTGAGACAGAGCAGCACCTACCCCGGTGTCAGAGGCGTCCACCTCAACAACGAACTGGAGTTCTGGGTCTGGCTGGATGAGGATCGGAGCGGAAGTGAAGCGGAGCTTGAGTTCCCGGAATGCTGCCTCTGCCAAACGGCTATAGTCACGGATGAAACGTGTTTACAAATTGACAAACCCCAGGAAATGCTGTAGCTGCTTCAGATTCGAGGGCACAGGCCACTCTGTGACTGCCCTGACCTTGGCAGTGTCCATCTGTAACTGTCCTTGTGCAATTATGTAACCCAGGAAGGACACAGAGGAAGAATGAAACTGTTTCTCAGCCGTAACAAAAAGCTTCTTCTCCAACAGCCATTGGCAAACGTGTTGCTGGTGAGCCTCAGGGTCCTTAGAAAAAATGTGAATGTCATCCACATAGACAAAAACAAAGCGTCCAATCACATCCCTCAGAACGTCATTACCAGGCTCTGGAAAACAGCAGGAGCGTTAGTGAGACCAAACGGCATGACCAAATATTCAGTGTCCAAGTGGTGCGCCGTTTTTCACTTGTCCCCCTCTGATGCGGACAAGGTGGTAGGCATTCCGGAGGTTTAGTGAACACCGTGGCACCATGGAGGGGGGCAAAAGGGGCGGCAGGGTAGCCTAGTGGTTAGAGCGTTGGTCTAGTAACCGGAAGGTTGCAAGTTCAATTCCCCGAGCTGACAAGGTACAAATCTGTTGTTCTGCCCCTGAACAGGCAGTTAACCCACTGTTCCTAGGCCATCATTGTAAATAAGATTTTGTTCTTAACTGACTTGCCCAGTTAAATAAAGGTAAAAAAAAAAAAGCAGAACTGATGAGTGGCAAGGGATACTTGTTCCTAACAGTGATACTATTCAGCCCACAGAAGTCTATGCACGGCCTCAGTGACCCATCTTTCTTCTTGACGAAGAAAAACCAGCCCCTACCGGAGAGAAAGGCCTGCCATGTCCTGCAGCCAGGGAATCCTGGATGTACCCCTCCATAGCCTCTTGTTCGGGGCCAGAGAGGTTATACAACTGGCTACAGGGGAGAAGAGCTCCATGCTGGAGGTCAATAGCGCAGTCGTACGGCCGATGAGGCGGCAGAGACAGGGTGTGGTGCTTGCTGAACACAGGAGCTAGATCATGTTACTCTGGAGGAACTGATGACAGGTCCGAGGGTTCTGGAATGGACTGGGGCACAGACAAGGCAGGGGGAAGGGCAGAATATAGACAATTAGAGGGACAAAATGTACTCCAAGTGGTGACCCTTCCAGCGATCCAGTCGTTATGTGGGTTGTGCAGCTTTAACCAAGGATGGCCAAGAACCAGTGGAGAGCGAGGGCAGTCGATTATGTGGAGACTGATCCTTTACTGATGATTCCCAGAGAGAATGACCGGCACAGTTCTCTCACTGACACAGGCGAGGAGCTGTCCATTGAGAGCATTGGCATCGAGGGGTGAATCGAGTGGAACAGTGTCCAGACCCAACTGGGTAACAACACATCGGTCCAGGAAACTCTCGTCGGCACCCAAGTCAATGAGGGCAGGTAGAGAAAAAGCCTGGCTTTGCCATTCAAGAGTGCCGTCTAGCAAGGGTCTGGGGGAAGATGGACCGGTGCTTTGACTCAACAGTATATTCCCCACAACAGCTGAGCCACCCCCTTTAGCTGGCCGCAGTGAACAAGTGGAGACAAAGTGACCAACCTGGCTACAGTATAGGCAGCTCCTAATGCTGATTCGCCGCTGCCTCTCCTCAGGAGAGAGACAGGCCTGGTCGAGCCATGTGGGTTCGGGTTCTGCCCTCTCTCTCCGGAGACAGTTGTTGATGTGGATGGTGAGAGAGATGAGCTCCTCGAGTCCATCAGGCTCAACCCTGGACACCAACTCATCCTTGATGGTTTCGGTGAGAGCGTTCTGGAATGCTCCCTGAAGGGCCTACTCATTCCAGCTGCTCTCAGCGGTGAAGGTGCGAAACTCGATCGCCATCTCAGCGACACTATGGGAGCCTTGACGGAGGGACAAAAGTCGCTTGGCAGCATCCTTACCGCAGACAGGATGGTCGAAGCCTCTCCTCATCTCCTTCGTGAAGCTGGAGTAGGAAGAGAAGACAGGGGGCTGTTTCTCCCACTGCTGTGGCCCAAGAAAACGCTGCTCCACAGAGGCTGCCAATCAGGAAGGAAATCTTGGCCCGTTTGCTAGCATAAGCGTAGGGCTGTTGCTCGTATACCAGCGAACATTGTAACAAAAAGGCACTGCAAGCTCCGAGGTTGCCGTCATAACGCTCGGGGGCTGTAACGAACGGCTCACGGAGCAGAGGAGGCGAACTAGGGGCTGGTTGCGAGCTCCGGGTGAAGGTTCGGCCCTGCAGGTCAGACAGGCTCTGTGAAAACTCCTTGATGTGCTCCAGAAGGTTTTTCAGGGCTTTGTCATGTTGCTCGAGCAGGGCGACTTGGCCGGCGAGGGTTTGGTGGAGAGTCTGCTGGGTTCATGTAACCAAGGTATTTATTGAAACACGCGGGGAAGATTGAGTGCAGGCCAGGTGAAGCTCGGGCGGGTTGCTGGAAACCAGGTACGGAGGCTGAGGCTGGAGCGAGAGGTGTGAGGACAGGGTAAGGAGGTCCAGAGGGGAATCCAAGGGAGCGTAGAGTGTGGAATCCAGGACAGAGTAGCAGGACTGACGAGAAGTCGGACTGGAGACAGGGACCAGAGTCAGAGCAAGCAGAACTGTAGAGGAGAGGAAAACAGCATCAGGCAAGGGAAAACAGGCACAACATGAACATACTGCTAGAAACATGGACTGACTGGGCTGAGATTACTATCTGGCAGTGTGGAAGTGGCAGAACTGAGTATTTGTAGAGGTCTTGATTATGGAACAGGTTGCAGCTGGTGGGGATCTGCTCTGACTCCAGCACACCTGTCTCCGTCCACACAATCACACACACACACACAGAGAGAGAGAACACTGCGGGAGTGGCGGCAGGTCAAGGAGACACCGGATGAGCACTAGAGGGCGTGGCAGGAGAAGATGTGACACTTTGTTCCAAGGCAATCTTTTCTTCCTCTTCTTAATATGCTGTAATTACCGCATGGCTGGGTAAAATGGAGCCGTAACCTGTTCTGTCGCCCTCACCTATAACACAGCAAGGGCTTTTTACACACCACTGGTGGAGCGGAGAGAAATATAGAGAGAGGGAAAGAAAAAGAAAGAGAAAGAGAGGGGGAGGGAGGGAGATGTTCTGTCTACTGGAGTACAGCAGCTGTGATATACAGCCTTGAACAGAACAGAACAGAACAGCCTCTAACAGATGAGTGAGAGAAGAAAAAACACACCTCCTTTCCTCTCCTCTCCTTCACCCTCTCCGAACAAATGATCTCTCCTGATAACCGTGAGAGGTGAAGGCCCTGGTGGCGATTGGGTTAAACTGTTGCTCCCAGGGGTTCCCAGTCACCAACATCGGAGACTTGAACTCAATATGTTTAGATAATGGTCATTTTTATTAGGGAGGAATGGTGACTCAAGATGCATTAAGGGAATGGCCAACGATGGCAGGTGGTGTTCAAATAGTTATCCTTTGTACAACACACACAGCTAATCTAAAATACCCACATACAACACCGTATATCCATTATTAAAACTTCTAAGGAAAAAAACATCAGACAAACATCTTGTAGCCCAATGCATCAGCCCAGTGTAAAACACCTGTCAGCTGCCAGCCATTGAGAATAGACGGATGCTATGTGCTTGACAGTGATAGCTGTTTGCCCATTTGTCTGTTGCTTAAGGGGGGACTAGGGCTAGGTGACAGTGATAAAGGGTGTGAGTGGATGCCAGGATCCAGAAAACAGACAGTGAAACCGGCAGAGAATGCTGCCTTATGACTATCTGTGTATTTGTGTATCTGTGTTTGTGTGCATGTGCGTGTTGAGCGTCTGTCTGTCTGTCTGTCTGTCTGTCTGATAACATTACTTTTTTCAGATTCTGATAACTGTTACCACTTCTTTGGATTATTAATCAAATCAGACTAATAAATTACATAGAAAGAATAATGTGCCTTAGAAATGTGCACCTAAAAATACATGGGATATCCCATCACTTCAATATGTACAGTGCCTTCAGAAAGTATTCACACCTCTTGACTAATTCCACAAAATGTTTGTTGTGTTTCAGCCTGAATTAAAAATGGATTTAATAGATGTTCTTTCTCACCCATCAACACACAATACCCCATAATGACAAAGTGATAATGTTTTTTGAATTGTTTTCATATTAATTGAAAATAAAATACAGAAATATCTCAATTACATAAGTATTCACACCCCTGAGTCAATATTTTATAGAAGCACCTTTGGAAGCAATTACAGCTGTGAGTCTTTCTGGATAAGTCTCTGAGCTTTCCACACTTGGATTGTGCAACATTTTCCTATTATTCTTTTCTAAATTCTTTAAGCTCTGTCGAATTGGTTGTTGATCATTGCTAGACAACTATTTTCAGGTCTTGACATAGATTTTCCAGTAGATTCAAGTCGAAAATGTAACTCGGCCACTCAGGATTATTCACTGTCTTCTTGGTAAGCAACTCCAGTGTATATTTGGCCTTGTTTTTTAGGTTATTGTCCTTCTGAAAGGTGATTTTATCTCACAGTGTCTGGTGGAAAGCAGACGAACCAGGTTTTCCTCTAGAATTTTGCCTGTGCTTAGCTCCATTCCATAAATTTTTGTATCCTGAAAAACTCCCCAGTCCTTAACGATTACAAGCATACCCATAACATGATGCTGCCACCACCATGCTTGAAAATATGGAGAGTGGTACTCAGTAATGTGTTGTATTGGATTTGCCCCAAACATAACACTTTGTATTCAGGACAAAAAGTTAATTGCTTTGCCACATTTTTGTCAATATTACTTTAGTGCCTTGTTGCAAACATAGTTTAATTCTGTACAGGTTACCTTCTTTTCACTCTGTCAATTAGGTTAGTATTGTGGAGTAACTACAATGTTGTTGAGCCATCCTCACTTTTCTCCTGTTTTAAAGTCACCATTGACCTGATGGTAAAATCCCTGAGCAAACCGCTCAGGGATTTTACCATCAGGCCAATGGTGACTTTAAAACAGGAGAAAAGTCCGGCAAATGAGTTGGGAAGGACTTTGTAGTGACTGGATGTATTGATGAACCATCCAATGTGTAATTAACAACTTCACCATGCACAAATGGATATTCAATGTCTGCTTTTTTAATCTACCAATAGGTGCCCTTCTTTGTGAGGCATTGGAAAACCTCCCTGGTCTTTGTGGTTGAATCTGTGTTTGAAATTCACTGCTCGACTGAGGGACCTTACAGATAATTGTATGTGTGGGGTACAGAGATGAGGTAGCCATTCAAAAATCATGTTAAACACTATTATTTCACACAGAGTAACTTATTATGAGACTTGTTAAGCACATTTTTACTCCTAAAGTTATTTAGGCTTGACATAACAAAGGGGTTGAATACTTATTGACTCAAGACATTTCAGCTTTTCAAACATAATTCCACTTTGTTATAATGGGGTATTGTTTGTTGGCTAGTGACAAAAATTTTCAATTGGAGAGAGAGAGAAAGTGAGAGAGAATGTGAGAAAGACAGTGAGAGAGAGAAAAAGAGAGAGCGAGAAACTGAAAGAAAATGAGAGAGAGAAGGGGGGGAGGAAATAAACAAGGGTGATGGAGAAAGTGAGGGTAGTAGAGGACTCTGCTACAGGGTTGAGACATGTGAGAAAACCTCCTCCACACATTTCCAATAGAGTAAAGCCCTGCTCCTTCACCCAGCGACCTGAACATCCTGGTTAACCTCTAAAAGTTTAAGCGGTTGGAAGGGAGGGGTGGGGGGGCTTCTACTAAGCTGACATATGGAATTGTTTTAAGATGGTCATACCATGAATCATTTAGCTATTTGATTTTGAATTTTAGGACCCCTTTAGGTATAACAATATATATTTAAAAATGATTTGATCAAATATTGAATTTGGCCTTTACTAATATAGCACATAGAAACACGTTGAATAACACACTCATAAATGGCAAAAACAACAAACAGTCTCCAAAAAAATCATAAGGAATAACGTTTTGAAGTGTCTGTTCTATATCTAGCTCGGGAAATATTTTTGTTTTTATTAACACATATTTAATCCCTTATTTTTGTTGGCTCAAAACTACCTCCATACTTCCATTCATTTGTATGGGTTACATTCAAATGAGTCTGTGACACTTGTGGGGGTCGTAGAGCAAAACACCATTGTGTTCGTGAGAGTCTCTCCTTTCCACAGTGGGGTCATATTAGTGTGTATCCCAAACGGTTCGGACGCTACAGACAGAAGTTGGCACATCAGCGTTACCGCCTTCAGATGAATCCCGTGACACTTGTGGGGGTCGTAGAGCATCGTGTTCATGAGAGTCTCATCTTTCCATAGAGTGGTCATATTAGTTTGTAGGACGCTACAGAGATTTTCGTGAGAAGACTGATTTTTTTGGACGTCGCGTGGTCTGACAAACATCGCGGTAGCTCAGCCGCCTTCCACCGCAGATGTTGATCTCTCTAGCTTAAACTGGCCTAATCTTATAGGGATTTTTTTATTATTTTTATTATGTTACTTAGATTGATGCACGGGTGCGTCAATAGACTCTTAATTAATATGCAGCCTGTAGAGATGAGTTTGATGGATCGCACTCTCAATGTTCCACCTGTAACCCACTAAGTAGTTCCCTTAGTGCTTGGTTTTTATTTTCCTCAATTTCTCTCCTCCCTCCATCTCAATCTCGTTCTTCTTTTCCCTCCATGTATTTCCCTGTTCTTCCTGTTTTTCTCTATTCCCCCTTCAATTTCTCTCTCCTCCTGCTGTTCCTCTCTCCTCCATCTCTCAACTCCTCCTCCCTCTATTTCCTTCTCCTCCCTGTTTCTCTCTCCTTCTTCCATCTCTTTCTCCATTTATCTCTGCTTCCCCTATTTCCCTCTCCTCAATCTGCCTCTCTCTCCTCCTCCCTTGCACTCTGTCCCCCTGAGATATGAGATATTTTTCCCGGGGCTGCTGTTGAGCAGGATGCATGGGCAGCCATGAGGGAGGAGAGGAGTGGAGCAACTAAAGATGATGGAGAGAATGAGAAAACAAGTCAGAGCACTCCAAACTGCACCGACAGTGCTGAGAGAACTCCAAACTGCACCAACAGTGCTGAGAGCACTCAACTGCACCGACAGTGCTGAGAGCACTCCAAACAGCACCGACAGTGCTGAGAGCACTCCAAACTGCACCGACAGTGCTGAGAGAACTCCAAACTGCACCGACAGTGCTGAGAGCACTCCAAACTGCACCGACAGTGCTGAGAGCACTCCAAACAGCACCGACAGTGCTGAGAGCACTCCAAACTGCACCGACGGTGCTGAGAGCTTTCCAAACTGCACCGACAGTGCTGAGAGCAATCCAAACTGCACCGACGGTGCTGAGAGCACTCCAAACTGCACCGACGGTGCTGAGAGCACTCCAAACAGCACAGACAGTGCTGAGAGCACTCCAAACTGCACCGACAGTGCTGAGAGCACTCCAAACTGCACCGACAGTGCTGAGAGCACTCCAAACTGCACTGACAGTGCTGAGAGCACTCCAAACAGCACCGACAGTGCTGAGAGCACTCCAAACTGCACCGACGGCGCTGAGAGCTTTCCAAACTGCACCGACAGTGCTGAGAGCACTCCAAACTGCACCGACAGTGCTGAGAGCACTCCAAACTGCACCGACGGTGCTGAGAGCACTCCAAACAGCACAGACAGTGCTGAGAGCACTCCAAACTGTGATACTCCAAATCAGCCCATTCCATTTTATCTCTTTATCTCTATCAATCACTCACTTCCTGTCACGTCCAGGCCAGAGTTTTAGGCTGGCGTGTTTAGGGTTCGTTTTTGGTGAAGGGTTTTTTGAGTTCTAGGTGTTCTATTTCTATGTTGGGGTAATGGTTCCCAATTAGGGGCAGCTGAGTGTCGTTGCCTCTAATTGGGAACCATATATATGTTTGGGGTTTTCATTAGGAGTTTGTGGGTTATTGTTTGTACATAGCTTGTGTTCAACTGTGTTCAACTTCACGATCTTCGTTTTCATTTTGTTATTTTTGCCCAGTTACGTTCGTAATAAATATGTATACTGGAAGCATCGCTGCGTCTTGGTCTGTCCCTTCAGGAGATCATGACAGAATAACCCACCACAAAAGGACCAAGCAGCGATGTTTAAAGGAGTCCTGGACTTGGGAGGAGATATTGGCTGGGAAGGGGCCTTGGGGGAAGACGACGGAGCATCGTCACCCCAAGAAGAGAATGGAAGCGGCGAAGACTGAGCGAGGGAGCTATGAGGATATATATGGAGCGTGGAACCCGGAGAGGGAGAGATATGTTGGGACTCGCCTGGCGCGGAAACCCGAGAGGCAGCCCCCCAAAAAAATGTTTTGGGGGCACACGGGAGTTTGGCCGGTTCAGGATGGACTCCTGAGCCAACTCCTCGTGCTCTCTGGAGGAAGCGTTGGGGAGAGCGTCGCACTGAGCAGACACCGTGCTATGCAGTTTTGCGCACGGTGTCTCCAGTGCGCATGCATAGGCCGGTGCGCGAAATTCCAGCGCCACTCATCTGTCGGGCTAGGGTGAGGTGCAGCCTGGAAGAGTGGTGCCAGCTTTGCGAGCGAGGTCCCCAGTACACCTTCTGGGACCGAGATATCCTGCACCGGTTCTGCGTGTGGGG